>JAJPUD010004982.1:89735-121698 GCA_023553655.1 Myrmecobius fasciatus | reverse complement strand
TTCTTTCTTTCTTTCTTTCTTTCTTTCTTTCTTTCTTTCTTTCTTTCCTTCCTTCCTTCCTTCATTTTTTGCTTAATGAATAAGGCACCTATTGAAACAAGTTAAAAACAAGATACCAGATTCAACTTCAAAGTCTGTGATGGTCTATTGAAAGAATGAGAGAGATAGAAGGATGCTGCCTTCCATTCTCATGAGAAGTGGGCACATATCCGAGAGAGAGTGTTTGTGTGTGCATACATGCACTGATATATAAACAAGAGGAAGTTTTTCTAGGTTTCCCTCCTCCTCATCCCCTCCCACTTAACCTTTAATTGGATAGAGGAACAGTTCTTAGTACCCTCCCACCAAGAATGCCCTTTTCCTCACCCAGTCTTTTCTTTTCTTATTAAGGGACTGGTTATAATTAATGATAACACTTTGATTTTCTTACAAAGGTAGAGAGCAGATGCGTCACATTATTTTTGGTTTTGGACTAAATAAATATCTAGATTTGTGTTATTGCTCCCCCGGAGAAGAAAAGAATCTATTCGTGAGCCTCATTCAGCAAGTGAAATAAAGAAAAACCTTTTCCCAGTCATTGACCCTGGTCAGTTTAAACTAGTTTTTAGCCTAGACATCTTTACCAGAAATTCGGAGGCAAGTTATTTTCTCCTACTGAAAGCTCATTGGTCATTGATACTTATTATCTTATATTACAACATTGTAATATTGCAACATTTTTGTGGAAAGCTTGCAACATTCTGTGGAAAATTAGCTTGTCTGCTCAAGGTTTCTGAGGAAATTAATTATAACCATTCTTTGGAAACTTAAGACTAGTTAGATTATGGTTCATACACTGGAAGCACGATAGCTACGCTATATTTCTAAGGTAATAAAATAAAATACACAATACTAAACACTTACCTCTACCACATCCCTTTCTCATCTCTGATTCTATGGCTTGCAGGCCCTTTGAAAAGATGGTAGTATAACAACACCCTCACTGTTGGTCAGTGAAAAATAGTAGGGGTTGAGGGAAGGGGAAAAAGGAGCAGACATGTAAGGTAAGAATTGAGTGGGACTATCCAGCAATGTGGTACCGCTAGATACACCAGATTTTTTTTTAAATGACCAAAGGTATGTGGGGGGAAGACATGGAAAAAATAGGAAAAAAGGAATATAAAAGGAAAGGGGGAAAAAAGGCAAAGGAGATTTTTTTAGATTTTTCCCTTTCATATATTACACAATAGAATGTATAACACAGAAATGATTGAATGAATAATGGAAAATAGAAATGCTTCCTTTCTATGATTCTTCCTACAGATGTAAATTATATATATGCATATATGTATGTATATGCATTCATAGTTCTTGCTAATCACATTCTAATTTCCATATATGTACTTGTATTTAAATATATATCCAAACATAAATATACATACATAATAACAAATGGAAGCACATTATTACTATGGTTTCTTAAATATAGTAAATGTGGCCTATATTCCATGGTTCTGAGAACATTTTAAAACTATCAAGGAAGAAATTCATTGAATACACACACACACGTGTGTATGTATGTATGTATATACACATACATACATATATATGCATATACATATATATATGTATGTATATATGCACAATCACTTATACAGAACTTCTATTATTGAACCTTAGAGTTGTGTTTCCATAGCATCCAGGATCTCCAATCCCAAGGTCATCTGCCATTGCTATAATAATGTTGGGTTTTGAAACTTCATCACTATTGACGCTGCCATAGAATAACATCAGAAGTAAAAGCATCTTCATTTTTCTGTGAAGAATAAATAAACAAAAGAAGAATAAAGAATGAGAGGATAGTTTTGTTTTGTTTTTCCCCACTAACTCGAATTCTTTTTAGCTATGGAAACAGATCATTGAAACAAAAATTAAAAAAAAATTTCCCAGCTTGTTAACCTATGATCATATCTGCTTCAAGGAGGCATTGTCAAAGGTGATGTGTAAATATGTTGGCTTCTCCTCTGGATATTTGTCTTCTGAATAAATATTTTGCTTTTGATGAAAAACATTCATCTTCCATTTTTATTTTTGAAAAATGAAAGAGAAATTGTTCTTTAGGGGAAAAAAGATATAAGCACACCTACAATTTTCTTGGTATTAAAAATCAGTTATTTTGATGATGTAAAATAAATGTTGTTCTTGATCAATGGAAAAAGCAAATATTTTATTAAGGGTTTATCCATGTTCTTGACAAAGAACCCATTAACTTCCTCTTTCACCAAGAAGATAAACATAAATACATCAATCATAGAAATCTTCTGATATTCAGAATAAACTAAATTCATAATATATGATGGGGAATTCAGTTTGATAATAACATACCAATGTCAATGAACCAAGAAAAGCTCTGTTCAATAGGAATAATTAGTTCCAGGCAATAGAACATAAACTTCAGTCGATTACTAACTGCCTCTTGGATATCCCACAGGCCTCTCAAATCAGTATGTTTAAAATAGAATTCATTATCTTTTCTCTAAAATGCATCCTTCTTCTCAATTTCCCTATCTCTGTCAAGAGTACCACCATCTTTCCAGTGATCTGAGTTCACAACCTACCAGTCATCCTTCACTCCTCATTTTTCTTCACTCCAGCTGCAAAATCAGCTATAAAAGTGTTTTATCTCCCTGACTTTTTCTCTGTACTATTTTCTACACTCACATGGCTACCTTGGTTCAGGCCCTTATTACTACTCATCTGGACTATTGAAAAAACCCAAATTTGTAGTTCAAAGTGTTTTCCTTGATTTTTGTCTCTCCTCCAATCTATCCTACTATACTCAGTCACATAGTACCAAAGTGCTATTCCTAAAGCATAAGTCTGACCATGTCCCTCCCCTACCAAACTCCTATGACTCATCTCTAGAATTCTGATTCTAAAAAAAAAAAAAAATCAAAACTTTTCTCATTGACATTTAGCCCTTCACATTCTGGCTCCAAACTATCTCCATAGCCTTACTAAATAATACCCCTTTTACATATTCTATGGCTTACTCAAAATTATTTTTTAATTTTCTTCATACATGACATTCTATCACTTGACTCCATACAAAGGTACAAACTGTCCTTCATTCTTAGAATATGTTTAGTCCTACTCTCTGCCTCTTAGAATCCTTTATTTCTTTTCAAAGCTCAGCTGAAATGCTGTCTACTACATAAGATTTTGCCAGATAACTCCAGTGGCTATTGTTTCCCACCTAAAATAAAGTTATATTCATTTTACATATTATGTACTTTTTAAAATATGCATATGTATTGCATGTTGTTTCCTCTCCCTTCCCTCCCATCTCAAAACAGAAAATATTACATTTTTGTCTTTGTATCTCCAATACCCATTATAGTGAAAAAGCTTAAGAAATGCTTGCTAATTGATTGTATCTATAGAATTTAGCATGGCATCTGACAATTAGTAGGCAATGAATAAATAAATGTTCAAAGATTTACTGATCTCAATGACTCACAATGTTATGACTTTTTATTCCTAGAACTCTTCAAACATAATCTGTGGCTTTACTAAATTATAGAGAAGCAAAAAGGATATTTCTCTCTCCCCCACCCCATCTAGCATTAAAAAAATTTATACACAGATATATGTATATATGCATATGCAGAGAAAGTTAGGAGGTACTTGAGTAGTTGTGATCAGGTAAATATTTAACAACAAACTTGGGGGGGGGGCGAGAGAGAAGATGTGAACATGAAACAATTTTAATTTTAATCTGCATTATTAGCATTTTCTTCACTTCTTAAGCCAACACAAGTCAAGCCCCAATTTCTGGCATTTGCTAATTTCTTTAGTATAAATATTCACATTAAAGATTTGACAATAAGCTCTCTTGTACAAGTTGGCTAGAGCAGACCCTTGCCTCAGTAAATAGTTCTCAATTTGTATTGTTCTCTACTTTTTCATCTGTGTATATTGTTTCCCTTCAAAGTTTTTGAAAGCAGGGACCATCGCACAGAATTTGTTTAGGTTATCCACAGAATTTTAGGTGCTCAATACATATCTATTAAATTCTGAAAGAGGGGCTTTGAAATATGGGTGCCTTTCCATTGAAAGTCAGGGAACGCTCATATAACCAAATTACTAATAATATGGACAACCTATGCCCTCTTAGACAGAATAGGCCTGCAGTAAAAAGGATCATCACTATCACCATCATGACAATCAATAACAATAAAAATTCTTTGAATTCCTGTACCTCTGAATACAGCAAGTGTTCAGATGGGCCTGCTGTTAGTCTCTGAGGTTTGTGTTTTTTTTTTCCCTTAAAAGCTTCTAGGATGGAGCCAAGATGGTGAGTGAAAAGGTGACTCTCTGCTTCCTCCTCCAATCTTCTCTCAAATCAACAATAAAATAAGCCTCTGAACTGATCTTCAAGTCAACAAACTCAGAAATATTTGGACACTGCTTGCTGATATCTCTGAAAAACTTCACATCAGGTTTGTCTAACCCAGACAGAAGGATAAACAGAGGACTCCGGTGTCAGAGGACTCCTTTGTAGGCCGGAAGTGAGGGTGGGACTCAGCTCAGCTCATCCTGGCAGAAATTCCAAACTCCAAACTCCAAATTCCAAAGACCTGGAGTTTATCTGAGGCACTCGGGACACTCTACCCTGATTGGGGGCAGGAGTTTTGGCAGACTTGCCTTGTTTAAGGAGTAATTCGGACTTAGTCCTAGCCCCTACCACCCAGCACTTTAATTCCACAAAGTGCCCCAGGGCAAAGAACTTCAGCCACCGTTTTTTTCCCTATCTTAAAGAGACATCCACGCTGTCTAAAAAAAAAAATGAAGAAGCAAAAGAGAGCTCTCACCATAGACAGCTTTTATCGAGAAAAAGAAGGTATGATCCCAGATCCTGAGGTTCCTTTAGACAAAGTTCCAGAAGAAGTTATTAAAGAACATCACTGGTCACTTTTTCAAAAGACCTTTCTGGAAGATTGCATAAAGAACCTCAAAAGAGAGCTGGAGGATAAATGGGAAAATAAACTGAAATCAGTGCAAGAAGGATATGACGTCCTGCAAAAGAGATATGAAAAAGACACCAATCTATTGAAAAATAAAATTAGTGAAGTGGAAAAAGAGTGCAATGAACAAAAAAATTCAATTGGCCAGTTAGAAAAGGAGCTTAAAAAGGTAACTGAAGAAAACAACACTTTAAAAATAAGAAGTGAACAAATGCAAGTGAATGACTCAATAAGACTTCAAGAATCAGTCAAACAAAAACAAAAAAAATGAAAAATTAGAAGAAAATATGAAATATCTCCTAGGAAAAACAACTGACTTGGAAAATCGATCTAGGAGAGACAATCTAAGGATTATTGGACTTCCTGAAAGCCATGATGAAAAAAAGAATCTAAACACTATCTTCCAGAAAATCCTGAAAGAAAACTGCCCTGAGATTGTAGAATCAGAAGGCAAAATCACCATTGAAAGAATTCACCGATCACCTCATGAAAGAGACCCCAAAAATTAAAACCCCAAGGAATATCGTGGCTAAATTTCAGGACTATAGCACTAAGGAAAAGATTCTGTTAGCAGCTAGAAAGAAACAATTCAAATACTGAGGATCAATAATTAGAATCACACATGATCTGTCAGCCTCCACATTGAACCAGATATTCCGAAGGGCAAAGGATCTTGGATTACAGCCAAGAATAACCTATCCAGCCAGAATGAGCTTTATCCTCCAGGGAAGAAGATGGTCATTCAATGATATAGGTGAATTTCACCTATTTCTAATGAAAAGACCAGAACTGAACAAAAAATTCGACATCCAAACACAGAACTCAAGAGATGCATAAAAAGGTAAAAAAGGAAAGGACTCTTGAGAACTTTATTTCTAGTAGGGGGATACTTAAAGTTTGGGGATATAATTAACTAGATATTACTTTGATAATATGAAAAAGAGAACTAGAGGGGGAAAGGTTGTCATACTGGGGAAAAGAGGGAAAAAGTGGTAAAATAAGATCTAAAAAAAAAAGGAGGTAAAAACAAGGTAAAATCTCTTGAAGAGGCAAAGAAAACCTAATATAATTGACAGAAAGAGGGGAGGGAGATGAGCATTGTGTAAATCTTATTCTCATCAGGTTGGGCTCTAAAAAGTGCATATCAGACACTTGATTTCACATAGAAACTTGTCTGTTGCTAGAGGGAAGTGGGAGGGAAAGGAAGAAAAGTAAGGGATAAACTAATAGAAGGGAAAATAGAAGAATCAGGGGAAAGGAGTAAAAACAGGGGGAGGGGACCTAAAGGGTGGAGTATTGTTTGGGGGAGGGGGTCATCAAAAGCAAAGTACTGAGGAGGGGGGAAGGAAGAAAGGGGAAAAGAAAGGGGAAAACATAACTTGGGTAAATAAGATGGCAGGAAATAAAGAATTAGTTATTCTAACTGTGAATGTGAATGGGATGAACTCTCCCATAAAGAGGGAGCGGATATCAGACTGGATTAAAAAACAGAATCCCACAATAGGTTGTCTACAAGAAACACATCTAAAACATAGTGACACATATAGGATGAAGGTAAAAGGCTGGAGCAGAAAATATTATGCTTCAGGTGAACACAAAAAAAGCAGGGGTAGCAATCCTTATCTCAGATCAAGTAAAAGCCAAGATAGATCTAATCAAAAGAGATAAGGAAGGAAACTATATTTTATTAAAGGGTACCATAGATAATGTAGCAATACCTATACTAAATATATACGCACCAAGTGCAATAGCATCCAAATTCCTAGGGGAGAAATTAAGAGAGATGCAAGAAGAAATAGACAGCCAAACTGTACTAGTGGGAGATCTCAACCGTGCTCTCTCAGAATTAGATAAATCAAACCACAAAATAAACAAGAAAGAAATTAAGGAGGTAAACCAATTGTTAGAAAAGTTAGGTATGATAAATCTATGGATAAAGTTGGATGGAGACAGTAGAGAGTTTACTTTTTTCTCAGCAGTCCATGGAACCTATACAAAAATTGACCATGTGTTAGGGCATAAAAACCTCAAAATCAAATGCAGAAAGGCAGAAATAGTAAATGCATCCTTTTCAGATCATGATGCAATAAAAATCACATGCAATATAAGGCCAGGAGAAAATAAACCAAAAGTTAATTGGAAACTAAATAATCTAATCCTGATGAATGAATGGGTGAAAGAGCAAATCATAGACACAATCAATAATTTCATCCAGGAGAATGACAATAAGGAGACAACATACCAAAATTTGTGGGATACGGCCAAAGCGGTTATAAGGGGCAATTTTATATCTCTAGATGCTTACTTGCATAAAATAGAGAAAGAAAAGATCAACGAATTGGGCTTATTATTAAAAAAAATAGAAAAAGAACAAATTAAAAACCCTCAATTAAATACCAAATTGGAAATTCTAAAAATAAAAGGAGAAATTAATAAAATTGAAAATAAGAAAACTATTGCACTAATAAATAAAACTAAGATTTGGTTCTACAAAAAAAAAAACTAACAAAATAGATAAGCCCTTAGTTAATTTGATAAGAAAAAGGAAAGAGGAAAATGAAATTGTTAGTCTCAAGAATGATAAGGGAGAACTTCCCTCCAATGAAGAGGAAATAAGAGCAATAATTAGGAATTACTTTGCCCAACTTTATGCCAGTAAGTTTGATAATCTAAATGAAATGGAGGAATATCTACAAAAATATGGATTGCCTAGGTTAAAAGAAGAGGATATAAATTATTTAAATAGCCCCATGTCAGAAAAAGAAATAGAACAAGCTATTAACCAACTCCCTAAGAAAAAATCTCCAGGGCCAGATGGATTTACATGTGAATTCTACCAAATATTCAAAGAACAATTAATTCCAATACCACACAAACTATTTGAGAAAATAGGAACAGAAGGTATACTGCCAGAATCCTTCTATGAGACCGATATGGTGCTGATAGCTAAACCAGGTAGGGTGAAAACAAAGAAAGAAAACTATAGACCAATTTCCCTAATGAATATTGATGCAAAAATTTTAAATAAGATATTAGCAATGAGATTACAGAAAGTCATACCTAGAATAGTACACTATGACCAAGTAGGATATATACCAGGGATGCAGGGCTGGTTCAATATTAGGAAAACTATCAGCATAATTATATTAATAACCAAACTAACAAAAACCATATGATTATCTCAATAGATGCAGAAAAAGCCTTTGATAAAATCCAACACCCTTTCCTATTAAAAACACTATAGAGTATAGGAATAAATGGGCTTTTCCTTAAAATGATCAGTAGCATCTATTTAAAACCATCAGCAAGCATCATATGTAATGGAGACAAACTAAAACCATTCCCAATAAGATCAGGAGTGAAACAAGGCTGCCCACTGTCACCATTACTATTTAATATTGTATTAGAAATGTTAGATTTAGCAATAAGAGAAGAAAAAGAGATAAAATGAATCAGAGTAGGTAATGAAGAAACCAAGTTATAACTCTTTGCAGATGACATGATGGTATACTTTTTTTTTTAATATAAAGCTTTTTATTTACAAAATATATGAGTGACCTTTCAACATTGACCTTTGCAAAAACTTTTTTTCCCAAGCTTTTCCCCTTCTCCCCCCCATCCCCCACCCCTAGATGACAGGTAATCTAATACATGCTAAATAGGATAAATTATATGACAAATACAATACATGTATACATATCTATACAGTTATCTTACTGCACAAGAAACATCAGATCTAGAAAGAGAAGAAGAAAAAACAACCTAAGAAGGAAAACAAAATGCATGGAAATGTTCACAGAAAGCATTAAAATGCTGTGTGGTGGTTCACTCTCAGTTCCCACAGGCCTCTCTATGGATGTATATGACTATCTTCATCGCAGAACAACTGTTTTGAATCACATCATTGTTGAAGAGAACCATGTCCATCAAAATTGATCATCGTATAGTCTTGTTGCTGTGTATAATGTTCTCCTGGTTCTGCTGATTTCACTCAGCTTCAGTCATGATGGTATACTTAGAGAACCCTAGAGACTCCTAAAAAACTACTAGAAACAATTCACAACTTTAGCAAAGTGGCAGGATTCAAAATTAATCCACATAAATCATCAGCATTTTTATATATTACCAACAAAGTTCAGCAGCAAGAGATACAAAAAGAAATTCCATTCCAAATAGCAGATGATAGGATAAAATATTTGGGAATCTATCTGCCAAGGAAAAGTCAGAAACTATATGAACTAAATTACAAAACACTTTCCACACAAATAAAATCAGACCTAAACAATTGGAAAAATACTAAGTGCTCATGGGTAGGCAGAGCAAACATAATAAAAATGACAATACTACCCAAACTAATCTACTTATTTAGTGCCTTACCAATCAAACTCCCAAGAAATTATTTTACAGATCTAGAAAAAATAGTAGCAAAGTTCATTTGGAATAACAAAAGGTCAAGGATTTCAAGGGGATTAATGAAAAAAAAAAAGGCAGATGAAGGTGGCCTTGCTGTACCAGATCTAAAACTATATTATAAACCAGCAGTCATCAAAACCATTTGGAACTGGCTAAGAAATAGAGCAGTCGACCAGTGGCACAGGATAGGTTATCAGGACAATTTAGGCAATAACCTTAACAATCTAGTGTTTGATAAACCCAAAGACCCCAGCTTTTGGGATAAATACTCACTATTCGGCAAAAACTGCTGGGAAAATTGGAAACTAGTGTGGAAGAAATTAGGGCTTGACCCATACCTAACACCACATACCAAGATAAGATCTTAATGGATTCATGATCTAGATATAAAGAGGGACTTTGTAAGCAAGCTAGAGGAACGTAATATAGTTTATCTCTCAGACCTGTGGAGATGGAATAAATGTATGTCCAAAGAAGATCTGGAACTCCTAATTGAACACCAGATGGATAATTTTGATTATATTAAGTTAAAAACTTTCTGTAGAAATAAAACAAATGCAGACAAGATCAGGAGGGAAGCATCAAATTGGGAAATCATCTTTACATTTAATGGTTCTGATAAAGTCCTCATTTCTAAAATATATAGAGAATTGTCTCATATATATAAGAATTCAAGCCACTCTTCAATAGATAAGTGGTCAAGGGATATGAACAGACAATTTTCAGAAGATGAAATTAAAACCATCTCTAGTCATATGAAAAGTTCCTCCAAATCACTATTGATCAGACAAATGCAAATTAAGACAACTCTGAAGTACCACTACACACCTGTCAGATTGGCTAAAATGACAGGAAAAATAATGATGAATGTTGGAGGGGATGTGGGAAAACTGGGACACTAATACATTGTTGGTGAAACTGTGAACGGATCCAACCGTTCTGGAGAGCAATTTGGAGCTATGCTCAAAAAGTTGTCAAACTGTGCATACCCTTTGACCCAGCAGTGTTTCTATTGGGCTTATATCTCAAAGAAATCATAAAAGAAGGAAAAGGCCCCACATGTGCAAGAATGTTTGTGGCAGCCCTTTTTGTGGTGGCTAGAAATTGGAAACTGAATGGATGCCCATCAATTGGAGAGTGGCTGAATAAGTTATGGTATATGAATGTTGTGGAATATTATTGCTCTGTAAGAAACGACCAGCAGGACGATTTCTGAGAGGCCTGGAGAGATTCCATGGACTGATGCTGAGTGAAACGAGCAGAACCAGGAGATCATCATACACAGCAACAACAGTATTACATGATGATCAATTCTGATGGACATGGCTCTCTGCAACAAAGAATTGTCTCAAACCAGTTCCAATTGTTCACTGAAGAAAACCATATACACCCAGAGAGAGGGATATGAAATATGGACCACAACATAACATTTTCATGATCTCTATTGATATTTGCTTGCATTGTGTTGCCTTTCTCTGATTTTGGTTTTTTTCTTGTAGATAGGATTTTTCTTGCAGAACTTATCAAATATTTCAACATTATTAACATGTAGTGGACTTCCTGCCATCTAGGGGAGGTGAGGGGACTGGGGGATAAAATTTGTAATGGAAAGCTTTGTAAAGATCAATGCTGGTGAACTACCCATACATATGTTATACAAATAAAAAGCTTTAATAAAAAATTTTTTAAAAAAGCTTCTAGGATGTTGGGGCCAATCAAAGAATAAAATCCATACTTCTATAACCATGCCAATATGTAAAAATTCCATGTGACACAATATGCAGATTGAAGTAGGAGATAAATTTAATCCTGGATACAGAGTTATTCTGTGACATCATTAGAAGAGGTCCGGTTTGTTAAACTAGCTTTGTCATAACCATCAAATATTAGTTATTACTAAATACTGTTGTTTTTCTAATTTACATGTTGTAAAGTCTAACAAAGATATACAACATATATTTTCTAGTTGTTCTTTTCTACTGCTTACCTTATTCTACCAATATGTTTGCCAATTTTCTCAATCACTGGATTTTCTCCAATTAATTCTTTCTGGAGCAAACTCACAGCTTGGAGACATTTCAAAAGGTAAATTATTTCCAGAAAGTAATTATAAATTCATGCACTTAGTACAAGTGTACATCTGAGTTTTCAACAGAGAAAACACATTTTCTTCAAAATTCTTGTTTGTCACTTTAGAGATCTGGATTTGCTAAAATAACTCAATAGAGATTTGTCTGTCTGTTTTTTCCCCTTCTAAATGCTAAACTTACCAATTAGAAGTGAGTTGCAGAAGATGACCTCTCAAGTCCCTTCTAATCATGCGGGCCTACAATTCCAGTTATTTTTGGTGAAGAGTGATATCTTGGATTGTGGCTTAGTGGAGGGGAAGAGGGAGGGGAATCTAGGCTTTTGCACAGTACTGATGAAACTATTATATAATAATACAATAAATTGTGCCCTGGCTTTTCAAATAAAATATTTATTAATACAAAAATGTATTAGAGGCAGCTAGGTGGCACAGTAGACAAAGTGCCAGGTATATAATCAAAATGAGTTCAAATCCCTACTATATGCTTACTTGCTGTGTAACTCCTGGCAAAACATTTAATCTTTGTATTTATTTCCTCATCTAGAAAAAAGGGATAGTAACCTGTGTCTCAGGGATGTTGTGAGGATCAAATGAGATAATATTTGTAAGGAGCTTGTCCCTACACCTGGCTTATATAAAGCATATAAGACTAGTTGTTACCACTTAAAGCAAAATTATATGAAATGTAAACACTAAGAATTGTTTATTTTTTCAACTTAATATTCACTATTAATGTAATATTGATAAAGAACATAACTGGGGCATTTAAAAAAAATCAGAAGCCTTCTATGAATAAATTGTAGCTTTAATTCCAATACTAATTTGTCTTCTCTCTCCTCTCCAATCTATCCTATATCTATCTATAGTTATCCTATAGCTACTAGTGACTTTCCTAATGTGAAGGTATCTATCATATACTCAGTTAACCTTAATAGAATTAAAAATTATAGAAATGCCCATCAACTGGGAAATGGAGGAACATATTTTGGTTTATAATTGTGAATGCTATTTTATAAAGAATCATAAGCTCAATGATTTTAGAAAAATATGGACATCAATCGGGGAATGGTAAATAAGTTGTGTTATAAGAATAAAATGGAATACTATTGTTCTATAAGAAATGATGAGCAAACAGAGATCATAAAAACATAGAAGAGGTTACATGAACTGATGCCAAGTGAAATGAGCAGAACCAAGAGATCATTGTACACACTAATAGTATGATGATCAACTATGATATAGTTAGCTTTTCTTAACAAAACAGTAATACAAGATTATTTTTTAAAACTTGTCATGAAAAATGCCATCCATATCTGGAGAAAGAACTATAGAAACTAAATGTAGATTGAAGCATACCATTTTCACTTTTTTTTAAATGATTTTTTTCTTTTCTCATGATTTGTCTTTTTTTCCCCTAATTCTTCTTTCAAACAATTTCTAATATAGAAATATGTTTAACATAATAGTAAATATATAACCTATATCAGATTACTTGCTGTCTTGGAGGGGAGGGAAGGAGAAAAACTTGGAACTCAAAATCTTACAAAAATGAATGTTGAAAACTGTGTAATTGAGAAAAAATTAAATACTATTAAATAAAAAAAGAAAAGAAAAATAATGTACAAAAAATAATGAAGAGCAAAATAAGAACTAAGAAAACATTGTGTAGAGTAATAGCAATATTGTTTTGGGAATAAGTCTGAGTGAATGTTATTTTGTCTATTATAAATTCTCAAATTAACTATAAAGAGAATATGAAGAAAGACTCTATCTGCATCCAGAGAAAGAATTGGATAAATAGAAATATGTACAGAATAGTCTATGTACACACACACACACACACACACACACATATACACACACACACCCCTTATTTGTGTCTAGTGGGGAGGAATATGCAAGGTAGGAAGGAAGGAGAAAAAAAAAGAAATTTGCATGATAATTTTGTTGCATATTTTAAAGAAATAGAAAATTAAGCATAGTAGATTTGCAGTTTCATGTGAAATCATTTTTTAAAATTATGTTATGTTATGGAAATGTGTGTTTTATTCCATAAACTAAAAATAAAATAAATTTATAAAAAATTAACTCCAGTAGTTTCCACTGAATTTGGGATCAAATATATTTCAACTTCATCTCAACATTTTTAATTCTCCTTTTTGTAAAATTGCATAATGAAATTAATCATTAAATGAGCAATATAATTGAACTGCTTTATTTATAGTTATAGTTATAAATTTATACTTACATACTATATATATATATAAATATTCACAAACATATAGTATTAACATATACATATCATCCATGCTTTATATGTGTTAATATGTGTGTATGATATATATATATATATATGTGTATATATATGTATACATACGCAAATACATAGCATTCTAAAATTTTTTCTTTTACTGAAGGGAGTACATGATCAAAAAATTATCTTTAAACTATTGTAACTTTTAAAAGACTATATATTTATATTAGGTAAAAAGCTCTCTTATCTTTTCTTATTTTTATAATTGGCCTTGCTTTCTATAATTAATTTGTTTAGTGGTTTACAAAGTCTATCCAAAGCAGATAAATATTACTGTCTCCATTTCACTGAGGACAGCATGACTCAGAGAATCTAAATGACCTGGCCAATTGTACAGGGACAAAACAAAGACACTAAGGAACTCTTCAACTCAATGGGGTACAATAGAAAGAGCATTGTATTTGGAGAAAGGACATGGGCTTCAAGTGTCTTCAAGTCACTATTTCTATGATAGAATAAGCTTCTTAAACTGGGCCTCCTTCTCATCATCTGTAAAATTAGATGACCTATCAGTTCCTTCCATCTTTATATCTGCATTCTCTTTATATGTAAGTGTAAATCTTAAACCCTTTTACAAGTTTCCTAATAAATTCTGTTCTTATACATATCTTTTTCCTAAGACTAAAAAAAAAAAATTCAGGGAGTTCCATAAAAGCTATATCCTCAAACAATAATCTCACCACAGGAGGTATGGACACAATTTTATCAATATTATAAAACTATCGCAATAAATTAGCTTACAAATAAAATTTAGTGGGTCTCCTAAAAAACACACAAAAGATTCTTACAAAATATTGCTTTTTACTTAAACATTCCTTTCTAAAAGTATTTTTCTTTCTTAAAAACCAATTAAATTTTATCCTGATATTAAAAGCAAACCACTAAATTTCATAAAATTTTCATAATTTTGAAAAATTTGCTAAAAACTGTAAAATGATGTGTTTCTCTTGTTAACTTTAAAGCAAAAGTAAATCTTTAAAATGGGAATTTATCAAAAGTAACATGAACAAATTCCAAAAGTACCATAAAACCAAAATAAATTCCTAATCATCACAAATTCCTAAGGACAATGGGAAAGAGATTCAGTTTTTCTAAGTTTACTAAGTCTTTAAAATTTTACTCATTATCTTTTTCTTCCCTTTCTCTTTATATATTTCACTAGAAATCAAGAAAAATAATTACATTCTAGAATCTCACATAGATAATGAATGTGATGGTTCACTTAAACCCCTAGAAAAAACAAACCTCCAAATGAACATGCATCTCTATCTAAAGGTATTTTACATTCACTTCTTACAGCAAAAGAGTTGATTTTCTTAACACTATGTTGCTTTAAGATATATATAACCTCCACAAGTCAAAGATAAATAACCTTAGATGAAATTAATCATATATTATAAGTAGGCTTGAAAATTTTATTCCCATTTTGTGCAAGTATTCCCATTTTGTACTGCATTTACTCAGCAGGAGTTTCACAGACAACAAACTCTTGCACAGGATTGATAAGAATTCATGATTAGTTAGTTCTAAGAATCTTTGTAAGTTTACAAAGGAGATTTTGCAGTCTTTACTTTGCATAATTAACCAATTTACCTTTTTGAAATACCTATATATACTGGATTAAAACAATAAGCCCAAATGACTTAGTTAACAATTGCATCATTTTTTATAGGCAATAGCTAAGTAATTTTAGGTAAAACTTCCTTTAAAATATAGGCAAAACTTGAAAGTTTATCATTTCTTTGCTTTCATCACTTCAGATTTACAGTGCTAAAATGGCAGAGTGATGAAGGAATTTTCTGAAGAACTCCCAAATTCCCTTCCAAATAACTAGAAAACCACCTGAGAATTGGTCCAAGAATAGTGAAGCAGCTTAATAGTCCATCATGGAAGGTCTGTCTCAGGAGGGATAGGAGGAGAGCAAGGTCCAAATACAACAACAGGAACAGCAATAGCAGCTAGACTCACAGTAGGGGACCTACAGGAGGGCCCCTAGCCTAGGCAATGAACCAGAAAATCCTGCCCTCCTGGAATTCAGTAGACTCCTAGACCAATGAAAAGTCTACAGCACAGCAAGGTCCCAGCAGAAGCAACCAGGGAGACCTTGATCCCATTGCTGATCAGTAGTGACGCTCCAGAGCTATCTTGTTTCCATAGAAACCTAGCAGCAAGTAGAAAATATTGCAAGCAACCAAAAAGAATCAATTCAAATATCATAGTTCCATAGTCTGGATTACACAGGATTTGACAGCTTCCACATCAAAGAAATGGAGGAGTTGGAAAATGATGCAATACTAAAGGCAAAGAAACTAGGATTGCTGCCCAGAATCACCTACCCAGCAAAATTTAATATAATCTTTCAGGAACAAAAATTAATATTTAATGAAATAGAGGACTTTCAGACATTATATAACCTCCAAATACAAGATTCAAGGGAAACATAAAAAGGTAAAAATGGAATGAGAAAACAATAAATTCAATAAGATTAAGCTGTTTATATTCCTAAATGGCAAGACCATATGTGAAAATTAACTTTATTACCATAAGAGCAATTAGGAGTATATGTAGACAAAGGATATGGATACAAATTTACTTTGATGGCACAATATCCTCCCCTCCCCCCCAAAAAAGGGATGAGAAAGAAAATTGCACTAGAGGGAGGTGGGAAACTGAATAGGATACACATAAAAAGAGGCATAAAAGAACTATTATAAAGGAGGGGAAGAAGATAGGTGGGGATGGTATATGAAGCTTAAACCTAACTGTCATCAAAATTGACTCAAAGAGGTAAGAACATAGATACTCAGTTGGATGCAGAAATCTATCTTACCCTATATGGAAGTAAAAAGAAATAAGAATAAATGAAAGGAGGGGGAGGAAGACTGATAAAAGGTACCATTAATTGGGGAAGACGGTCATCAATAGTAAAACACTTTCAGGAAGGGAAAGGATTGGAGGTGGAGTGGGGAAGATAAATAAGAGAAAAACAGCATGGAAGGAAATATATAATTATTATGATAATCTACAAAAAACAAATTACCCAGATTTACAGAAGAAGAAATAGGATACTTAATCCAATCTTATAAAAGTTATCAATCAACTTTGTAACTCTCTGAAATGAGGATAAGGTAGATTCATAAGCAAATTCTATCAAACATTTAAAGAACAATTAATCCCAATACTGTATGAAGTATTTGGAAAATTAAGTGAAGAAGGACTCAACAAATTCCTTTTACAGAGATATAATTCTGACATACAATCAAGAAGAGTAAAAGTAGAGAAAGAAAATCTGAATATTGATGGAAAATTTTTCAAAAAATATTAGCAAAAAGATTATAACAACTTATCACAAGGATCATATACTATGACTAGATGGGATTTATTCTAGGAATGCAGACCTTCAATATTAGGAAACTCTATCTGCATGATTGACTACATCAATAACAAAACCAACAGAAATCATATGATTATATCAATAGAAGCAGAGAAAGTCTTCAACAAAATACAGCACCCATTCCTACTAAAAACACTAGAGTACATAGGAATAAATGAAATTTACTTTAAATGTCAAGTAATGTTTATCTAAAATCATTAGCAAATATTACCTATAATAGAGATAAGCTAGAACTCTTCCCAGTAAAACCAGGAGTGAAGAATGGAAGTCTATTATCACCTCTATTACTTAATTTTGCACTAGAAATGTTAGCTATAGCAATATGAGAAGACAAAGAATTTAAAGGAAGTATAATAGGCAATGAGGAAACAAAACTATCACTCCTTTCAGATGATATGGTGATATACTTGGAGAATCAATTAAAAAATTACTTGAAGCAATTAAAAATTTTAGCAAAGTTGCAGGATATAAAATAAATGCACATAAATCATCATCATTTCTATATTGTCAACAAAGACCAGCAGCAAAAGATAGAAAGATAAATCTCATTTAAAATAATTGTAGACAGGGGCAGCTAGGTGACACAGTAGATAGAGTGGCAGCCCTGAAGTTAGGATGACCTGAGCTCAAATCTGGCCTCAGACACAACACTTCCTAGTTATGTGACCCCGGGCAAGTCACTTAACCCCAATTACCTCAGTAAAAATAAAATAACTAAATGATATAAAATATTTGGGACTCTACTTACCAAGACAAACCCAAGGAACTTTATGAAGACAATTATAAAACACTTTTCAGATCTAGAGAGTTGGAAAAATATCATTTGCTCATGGATAGGCCAAGATAATATAATAAAAATGACAACTCTATCTAAATTAATCTACTTATTCAGTTCCTTGCCAATCAAACTGCCAAATATTATTTTCTAGAGCTAGAAAAAATAATAATAACAAAAGTCATCTGGAACAACAAAAGGTCAAGATTACCAAAGGAACTGATTTTTTATAATGGCTTTTTATTTTGCCAAATAAATACAAAGATAGTTTTCAACATTCACCTCTGTAAAACTTTGTGTTCCAAAGTTTCTTTTTTCCTTTTCTCCCTCTCACCTCCTCTTATAAACAACAAGCAATCCACTATAGGTTAAACATGTGCAATTTTTCTAAACATATTTCCATATTTGTAATTTTGTCCAAGAAAAATAAGATCAAAAGGGAGGGAAAAAAACTAAGCAAACAACTAAACCCCCCCAAAAAGGTGAAAATATCATGGTTTCTTCCATTCAGTCTCCATAGTTTTTTCTTTGGATGTGGATGGGTCTTTCTATTACAAATCTATTGGAATTCCCTTGAATCACTTCATTGTTGAAAAAAGCCAAGTCCAGCACAGTTGATCATCATTTAATCTTGTGCTATGTACAATGTTCTCTTGGTTTTACTCACTTCACTCAACATCAGTTCATGCAAGTCATTCCAGGCTTTTCTGAAATCAGTCTGATGATCTTTTCTTATAAAACAATAATATTCCATAACATACATATACCACAACTTACTTCCTCAACTGAAGGGCATCCACTCAAAATTCATTGCTACTTCAAAAAGGACTGCTATAAACATTTTTGCACATGTGGGTCTTTATTCCTTTTTTGTGATCTCTTTGGGAGACAGATCCAATAGAGACCAATGCTGCATAAATTTGATAGCTCTCTGGGCATGGTTCCATACTGCTCTCCAGAATGATTGGATCAGTTCAGAACTCTACCAACAATGTATTGGGGACCCAGTTTTTCCATATCTCTTTCAACAATTATCATTATCATTTCTTGTCATTTTAGCCAATCTGAGAGGCATGAAGTGGTATTTCAAAATTGTCTTAATTTGCATTTCTCTAATCAACAGTGTTTTAGAGTGTTTTTTCATACAACTAGAAATTGCTTAAATTTCTTCATTTGAAAATTATCTGCTCATATCCTTTGACCATTTCTTAGCTAGAGAATAGCTTGTATTCCTATAAATTTGAATCAATTTTCTCTGTATTTAAAAAATGAAGCCTTTATCAGAAACACTGAATAAAAAGTTCCATTTTGCATTTTGTAATGTTCTCCAGTTCTTCTTTGACTATAAATTCCTTCCTTCTTCACATATTTGAGAGGCAGACTATCCCCTTTTCCCCCTATTTTGCTTTATGTTTAAATCCTTTATGTTTAAATCATGAACCCATTTTGACCTTATCTTAGTATAGGGTGTTAGGTGTTGGTTAATGCCTAGTTTCTGCCAAACTATTTTCCGGTTTCCCCAGCAATTTTGGTCAAATAGTGAGTTTTTATCCTAGAAGCTGAAGTCCTTGGGTTTATCAAACACTAGATAACTATAATCATTGAATATTGTATCTTGTGAACTTAACCTATTCCACTAATTCACTACTCTATTTCTTAGCCAGTACCAAATGGTTTTGATGACTGCTATTTTATAATATAATTTTAGGTCTAGTACAGTTAAGGCACCTTCAATTAATTCCCTTGAAATTCTTGATCTTTTATCCTACCAGATGAATTTTGTAATTTTTTTCCAAACTCTATAATTCCTTGGCAGTTTTATTGGTATTTCCCCAAATAAGTAGATTAATTTATATAAAATTGTCGTTTTTATTATATTAGCATGGCCTACCCATGAACACATAATATTCTTTTAATGCTTTAGATCTATAAGTGTTTTGTAATTTTGTTCATATAGTTCGTGGATTATCTTGGCAGGTAGACTCCAAAATATTTTATATTATTTAGAGTTATTTTAAATGGGATTTATCTTTCTATCTCTTGTTGCTGGACTTTGAAACATAGTAACATAGAAATGGTGATGTTTTAAGTGGGTTTATTTTATATCCTTCAACTTTCCTAAACTTGCTTATTGTTTCTAGTAGTTTTTTAGTTGATTCTCTAAATATATCATCATATCATCTGCAAAGAGGGATAGTTTTGTTTTTTCATTACCTACTTTAATTCCTTTTTTCTTCTTTTATTGCTAAAGCTAACATTTTTAGTACAATACTAAATAGTAGTGGTGATAACAGGCAATCTTGTTTCATCCTGATCTTATTGGAAATGCTTCTATTTGTCCCCATTATATTACTTGTCATTTTAAGAAAAATTTCATTTATTCCTATTCTCTCTAGTATCTTTAATAAGAATGAATGTTGTATTTTGTCAAACACTTTTTCTGCATCTATTGAGATCATCATATGGTTTCTGTTAGTTGGATTATTAATGTGCTCAATTGTGCTGACAGTTTTCTTGATAATGAACCAGCCCTGAATTCCTGGTATAAATTCGAATTGGTCATAATTTATTATCCTGGTGATAAATTGCTGTAATCTCTTTGCTAATATTGTATTTAAAATTTTGCATCAATATTCATTAATATAATTTTCTATATCTTCTATAATTTTCTTTCTCCTTTGATCTCTCCAATTTTGGGTATCAGGTCTGTATCTGTGTCATAAAAGGAATTTAATAGCACTCTTTCCATATTTTCCCAAATATTGTATATAGTATTGGAATCAATTGTTCTTTAAATGTTTGGTAGAATTCACTTGTAAATCCATTTGGCCCTGGAGATTTTTTCTTAGTTCATTAATAGCTTGTTCAATTTCTTTTTCTAAAATGGAACTTTTAAAGTAATTTATTTCATTATCTGTTAGTCTGGAAGTCTATATTTTTGTAAGTATTCACTCATTTCACTTATATTGTCAGATTTGTTGGCATACAATTGGGCAAAATAGCTTTTAATTATTGCTTTAATTTCCTGTTCATTGGTTTTAACTTCACCCCTTTCATTTTTGATACTGATATCTTTTTCTAACAGATTAATCAAAAGTTTACCTATTGTTGGTTTTTTTCATAAAATCAACTCTTAGTTTTGTTTATTAGTTCAATGGTTTTCTTACTTGCAGTTTTATTAATCTCTTTTATTTTCAGAATTTCAAATTTGGTATTTAATTAGGAGTTTTTAATTTGTGCTTTTTTTAGTTTTTTTTAATTACACGTCCAATTCATTGGTCTTCTTTTCCACTATTTTATTCATGTAAGCAGATTTAAAATTTTCCCTAAGAACTGCTTTAGCTCAGTCCCATAAGTCTTGGCAATTTATCTCATTATTGTCATTCTCTTGGATGAAATTATTGTTTCTACTGTTTGTTGTTTCACCCACTCTTTTTTTAGGATCAGATAATTTAATTTCCAATTAATTTTTGGTCTATTTTCCCTGGTCTTTTATTACAAATAATTTAAATTCTAATATGACCTGAAAAAGATGCATTTATTATTTCTGCTTTTTTGCATTTGATTGTGAGTTTTTTATGTCCTAATACATGGTCAATTTTTGTGGAGGTGCCATGTACCACTCAGAAAAAAAGATATTTCTTTCTATCCTCATTCAATATTATCTAAAGGTCTATTTTACCAAACTTTTCTAAAACCCTATCCACCTCAACTTCTTTCTTGTTTATTTTGTGGTTAGATTTATCTAGTTCTGACAAAGGGAGGTTGAGATCCTGCACTAGTATAGTTTTGCTGTTTATTTCTTCTTGCAACTCACCTAACTCTAAGAATTTGGATGCTATATCACTTGGTGCATATATATTTAGCATTGACATTACTTCATTATCTATGGCACCCTTTAGCAAGCCGTAGTTTCCTTCTTTATCACTTTTAACTAGATCTATTTTTGTTTTTTTCTTGATTTGAGATCAGGATTACTACCCAGTTTTTGTTTGTTTGTTTTTTTGTTTTGTTTTTGTTTTACTTCAACTGAGGCATAATAGATTCTGCTCCAGCCTTCTACTTTTACCCTGTGTGTATCTCTTTGCTTCAAATGTGTTTTTGGTAAACAATATTGTAGAATTCTGGATTTTAATACATTCTACTATCTCCTTCCCTTTTATGGAAAGGTTCATCCCATTCACATTCATAGTTAAAATTACTAATTCTGCATTTTCTGCTATCCTATTTCTCCCAAATTACACTTTTCCCTCTCTTTTCATCCTTTCCCTCCTCACCAGTCTTTTGGTTCTGACCAACACCTCTCTTAGAATGCTCTCCCTTTTTTCAACCTTCCCTTTTTATTATTTTCCTCTTCTATATCTGCACTCCCTTTTATCACTTTCTTTTCTACTTTCCCTTCCTACTTCCCTATAAGATGAGACAAATTTTTATACTAAACTAAGTATGTATGATATTCTGTCTCTGAGTCAAACCAGATGAGTTTAAGGTTCAAACAATGCTCATTTTTTTCTTTTTCTCCCTTAACTGAAATAGGTGTTTTATGCTTCTTCATTTAATGCAATTTACTCGATTTTAACTCCCCTTTCCTCTTCTCCCAGCATAATCCCTTTTCTATCCCAATTTCTTTTTTTGTATCATCTCATTAAATTCAACTTATATCTAAACCCATTAGGTATACCCTTTCTAACTGCCCTAACAAAGATATAGTTCTCAAAAGTAACATATATCATCTTCCCATATAGGGATACAAATATTTCCACCTTTAAAAAGGCTTTTTTCCTTCTCTTTTTATCTTTTTTATGTTTTCTTAAGTCTTGTATTTGAAGATCAAATTTTCTGCTCAGTTCTGATCTTTTCATCAAAACTGATTGAAAATCCCCTATTTCACTGAATGCCCATCTTTTCCCCTGAAAGACAATAATTAGTTTTGCTAGATAGTTGCTTTTTAGCTACAATCCAAGCCCCTTTGCCTTCCAGAATATCATATTCTGGATGCTTTGATCTTTTAAAGTGGAAGCTGCTAGATCTTGGGTTGTTAGGGTTCAATGAGCCACTAAGCATGGTGCAATGAGAAAGTAAAAAGGCCCTGGTGCCTGAGGCACCCGGATGTGTTTTCTGCAACTAGTAGGACCTGCTGAGTGAGGAAAGTTTCTCTCATTGGCCTTGTGTGTGACTTCATGGACCTGATATAACTCAGGGGACCATGGAAGTAGGGGGAGGGCAGGATATGATCACGTACAATAAAGATTTATGCACACAAGTTCCTGTGTCCAGGTGCTCTGTTAAACAAAAGAACTACCTGCTCCATGAGGTGGACGTCTGAAGACCTGAGATAAGGTAAAACTGACTACCTGTGACCCAAAGGAGATGTCACCCGAACATGGGGCTGTGCTTTCAGGGTCACCAAGCCCTGTAAGGGAAGGTTCGATAGCCTTGTCAGAAGGTGAGAAGGCAAAGAAGCATAATAGCTCAGGGTATGAACTTACCTGTGATCAAGCCTGATGACGCAGAAGTATACACAGCTCAAGTCTATAAATTAGCTAAAAAGCAGGCACTGAAGATCCACTTGAAAGTTTGCCATATGTTTGTAGAACACATCTGGCAAGCTTCCCCCTGGCTTAAGCATACAGAGTTAGATAAGAAGGCCGAGTCAGAAAAAAAAAAAAAACAAAAAAAAACAAAGATTTATTTTGTAAGAACCTGCTGGGGTTGCTGTGGAGAAGCAGAAAAGCCACCCCTGCACAGCCTTGCTGGAATCACTGCTAAAAGCAGCAGCTGAAGGGAAGGATGTCACTCCCTGGGATTCTGATTGGGGCCTCCAGGCCACTCCAGTGGAGGAGGATGGGGCTGGCAGTCAGATACACACTCTGATCCCCTTTCAAATGTTACAGGAAATAAAGCAATCCTGTGTAAACTATGGCTCAAATGTCCCCTATGCCATCCAGATGCTGTACATGTTATCTGGTAGATATGCCCTCACACCAAATGACTGGAAGTTCACAGCCTCGGCTTGTTTCGCTCCTGGCCAGGCAGGGTGTGGCTCTCTGCTAAGGTGGCACAGAAATATGCCATGGCCCACAACCCCCAAGACCTAAAGGACTCGGTGCACAAGATCGCTGGCATTGCTGCTACGCCACCACCCAATCGCAGATTCTGTAGGATGTGACGGTGTTCCCACAGATCACTCAATGTGCTGGACAGGCTTGGGAGAGAATAGATAAGGAAGGCTCGGTACAACAACATCTGATGTCCATAAAGCAGGATCCCCAGGAGCCCATTTGGTTTCACAGAGAAAATTGTCCCACCTTATAGGGAAGTAGGAGAGAAAGGAGGAAAAGAAAGAGAAAGACTAATAGAAGGGAAAACAGAAGAATTAGGGAAAAGGTGTAAAAAAAGAGGCAGGGGATTTAAAGGGGGGAGGACTGTTTGAGGGAGGTAGTCATCAAAAGCAAAATACTGGGGAGGGGGGAAGGGAGAAAGGGGAAAGGGAAGAGAAAACCATAACGTGTGGTAATTAAGATGGCAAGAAATAGAGTTATTCTAACTGTGAATGTGAATGGGATGAAATCTCCCATAAAGCGGAAGCAGATGTCAGACTGGATTAAAAACCAGAATCCCACAATATGTTGTCTACAAGAAACACATCTAAAGCATAGTGACACATATAGGATGAAGGTAAATGGCTGGAGCAGAAAATATTATGCTTCAGGTGAACAAAAAAAAGCAGGGGTAGCAATCCTTATCTCAGATCAAGTAAAAGCAAAGATAGATCTAATTAAAAGAGATAAGGAAGGAAACTATATTTTATTAAAGAGTACCATAGATAATGTAGCAATATCAATACTAAATATATATGCACCAAGTGCAATAGCAGCCAGATTCCTAAGGGAGAAATTAAGAGAGAGGCAAGAAGAAATAGACAGCTAAACTATACTAGTGGGGGATCTCAACCTTGCTCTCTCAGAATTAGATAAATCAAACCACAAAATAAATAAGAAAGAAACTAGGGAGGTAAACCAATTGTTAGAAAAGTTAGGTATGATAGATCTATGGAGAAAGTTTAATGGAGACAGTAGGGAGTTGACTTTTTTCTCAGCGGTTCATGGAACTTATACAAAAATTGACCTTCTTGTGGTAATGCTGCCAGCGAGCTGTATTGATATCAGGACAGCCCCCACAACTGTCTCTCAACATGCCACCCTACTATTTGCTTGCTGTGGCACAGGACAGTTTCCTATGGGCGGTCTGTTGCAGCTCTGCACCATAACACCTGTGCACTCCACTAATCCACTTAAGCAATTATACAAGCGGCTGAAATTGAATATAGCCATTGGCTCTCTTTCCTCTGAGCCCGTGCAGGGTCTAATGATTTTACTGAGGCCACAAAAGATTATATGGCTGCAATATTTTGGGAGGATACTCAAGAAATGTGTATCCTTCATACCCCTTATAACTCAACACAAAAGAATGAATTGTTGGCTCTCATTCATGCCATGCAAAGGTATTGTGACTCTATCAACATCCTCACAGATAGCCTGTATGCCTGTCAGACACTCCAACATCTGCCACATGCCGATATTGATGACAGACACTCCACTATAACTAATCTTCATCTTCTTCATCGAGCACAGGTTGCCTTAAGCCATAGGACTGTGCCCATTTTTGTTATGTATGTTAGGTCCCATACTGATGGGACTGGCTCCATATTTGGAAGTAACAGAGTGGTCGATGCTCTTCTGTATCCTCTGTACAGCTTATTTTCTGTCTCCCCTGCCCATAAGGCACATGCCTCATTTCATTTGTCTGCCTGTTCACTTTGTAGGTTGTATGACGTTTCTAAATCGGAAGTGGCTGCTATTGTTTGCCACTGCTCTATATGTGCTCCCTTTTGCCTCCCCTCCTCCTAATATCACAACAAACCCACAAGGTGACTCACTCAATGCCCTATGGCAGATGGATGTCACTCATGTCAAGAGGCAGTGCATCCACGTCTCACTCTCAGTTCATTATGGCCACAGTTCAACTAGCGAAGCAGTGAAGTATATAATCAATCACCTTTATCACTCCTTCTCTGTTGGCAGGTGTCCCCCAGGCCCTTAAAACAGACAATGGACCACCTTACACATCTTCTGCTTTTTGGACCTTCTATTCTGAATTTGGTATTGCCCACACTACTGAAATACCTTATAATCCCACTGTCCACCCCATTGTTGAATGGGCCAATAGCACTTTAAAGATGCTCCTGTCTAAACAAGAAAGGTGAGTTTTGGGGTTTACATGACCCAGAACCCAACTCACCCAGACTCACTTGGATGCAGTGCTAAGCATACAATTATTTGCAATTTTCACACTCCTTGGACCTCAGCCCAGCCATGTGCTTTTGGCACGTGCAGAAAACACGGTTAAACAACAGAACAAGAAGAATAAAAGCTCTTCTTCCACAGTGATGTGGAAGGGCCTGGATGGCACCTGCAAAAGTCTGGGTTGGGTCAAGGTTTGGGGTCCCAAGTATGCTCTTGTCATTCCAGATGCAGACCCAACAGCAGAGGAATGGATCCCTGCCAGGAACATCCACGATCTGGGGGAACAAGAAGAGAAGAAACAGATGACGATGTCATCCCAGAAGACAGATAGAAAGGGCTGGTCGAGAAATATTCACAATCTGGATGCTGGTGACTGCCATGACTCTTCTGACTGTGACACTGAAAGAAGCGGGCATAGCATCAGGGGCAAAAATAAACTAGACTGCCCTGGTTGACTCCTGGCAATTGAAAGCCGACAGCCTTGGACAATGTACATGGGGACTCCTTTCCCTACCCCTGCCATCCATGTGGTAGGCTGGGGGAAGCCTTACCTCATTTCCCACTGGCAGGCAATGCCTCCAAGTTGGTAGGTGAAAAACCATCGAGCCTGCCACTTGAGGTAAAAGAGACATTGATACAAAAAAAAAATTACTTTCATGGTGTATACCCACTATGTGCCTTCACTGGCTGAATGACAACAATGATCCAGATGTTGGTGACAGCCACTATTGGCCAGCAATGTCACCCCCAAGATAGAAGAACTTTCTCACCTAGCAGCTAAGATTGTTCAGCAAGCTTCCAATTTCTCTTTGCCTTCCGCTACTGCTGATTCCTGGATACAGTTGTTTGAACGCCATGTTGATATTTCTTGGCTATGGTCCTTATTGGGCCCAGCTCACTCAGTGCTTCTTTTTATATGCCTTTGCCCAATTTTTGTACACTTTGTAATTTCATCAAATTAAGTGAGCTATTATTAAAGCTAAAGTAAGTCAGATGATGTGAGTGGTCCCCTCTAAACAAGAATGGGGAGGTTTAGGGTTCAATGAGCCATTAAGCATGGTGTAATGAGGAAGTAAAAAAGCCCTAGTGCCTGAGGAACCTGGATGTGTTTTCTGCAGCTAGTAGGATCTGCCACAAGTGTGGAAACTCTGCCTGCATTGAGAATGCATCATCCAACAGGACACATCTCCTTCTCATTGGCCTTGTTGTGACCTCATGGACCTGATATAACTTGGGGGATCAAGAAGTAGGGGGAGTGCAGGATGTGATCACGTGCAATAAAGACTTGTGCTCACAAGCTCCTGTGTTAAGGAGCTCTGTTGAACAAAAGAACTACCCGCTTGATGAGGTGGTGGCCAGAGACGTCTGAAGACTTGGGATAAGACTGACGACCGGTAACCCAAAGGAGGTCACAAGTGGCGGCCGAAAATGGAGCTGCGCTTTCAGGGTCACCTCAGATAAGGTAAGACTGGCAACCAGTGACCCGGGGGAGGTCATACTGGGTAATGCTGATTTTGACTCCTTGAAATTTGAAAAATTTTTTTTCTAGCTACTTGCAGTATTTTCTCCTTGATCTGATAATTCTGGATTTTAGCTATACTATTCTTTGGAATTTTCATTTTGGGGTTTCTCTTAAAGAGGTGATCAGCAGATTCTGTCAATGATTATTTTGCCGTCTGATTCTAGCATATCAAGGAGTTTTCCTTGAAAATTTCTTGAAAGATTTTATTCAGGCTTTTTTTCTTCATCATGGCTTTCAGGTAGTCCAATAATTTAGATCATCTCTCCTGTATCTATTTTCCAGGTCAGTTGTTTTTTCAGGAGGTATTTTACATTTTCTTCTATTTTTTCTTTTTCTTTCTTTCTTTCTTTTTTTTTTGTTTTCTTTGACTAATTCTTGATGTCTCATTGAGTCATTCACTTCCATTTATTCAATTCTAATTTTAATGAATTATTTTTTTCAGTTACTTTTTATACCTCTTTTTGCATTAGGCCAATTATAATTTTAAAGGAGTTATTTTGTTTCATTGACTTTTTTTTCTTTTCACCAAATCTGTTTTTAAGGAGTTGTTCTCTTTTTCCATTTCACAAAATTTATATTTTAAGAAATTGTTTCCTGAAGATGGCGGAGATCACACAGAAGTCTCTGTAACCTCCTCTAACCTTCCCTCAAACCAACAACATATGAAGCCTCTAGACTCATTTTGAAGCAAAAAAATCCACAATATCTGGAGGACAACACGATTCTAGAAGAAGATACTCTGGAAGAACTTCAAAACAGGTCTGTTTTAATTGGGCAGGGGGGTGGTCTGCTGAACCCAGACTGCAGCACAGGGAGACCAGGGCAGGGAGCTGGAGCAGGGAGCTGGAACAGGAGTCAGAACAGGAGTGGGAGCATTGTGCTTTTCAGACACCTGGGAGTCTTCTGCGGGCCTCTTGGGCCAATCTGTTCTGATTGTGGGCAGGTGGTTTGGAGGGTCTGCCTTTTGTGGGGGGTAGATTGTGAACCAATGAACTCCTAATGAACATCGGACCTAGCTGCCATTACACAGCACCCTAGGGTGATCAATCAATCAGCGGAACTGATCAGCACCTGAAATAATCCAATTAGCAGAACTTCCCAGCACCTGAAATAACTCAATCAGCAGAACTGCCCCAGGGTAAACTAAAGCAGAACTGCCCAGCACCTGACATAATTCAATCAGCAGAACTGCCCCAGGGCTAATAAAAGCAGCTGTCCCACCTTTGCCTTAAACAGACCTCATACCTTTTAAAAAAAAAAAAATGAATAAAAAACCAAAAAGAGCTCTCACCATAGACAACTTTTATGGAGAGAGGGAAGAACAGACCTTAAATCCTGAGGCCCCTAAAGGTAAAGCAACTCCAGAAAAAGCCCCAAAGAGAGACATAAACTGGACTCCATGTCACCAGGCTTTCTTTAAGGATTACATTAAGGACCTTAAAAGAGAGTTGGAAGAAGCATGGGGAAACGAAATGAGATCACTGCAAAATAAAATGGAAAAAATGGAAAAAGATACAAAATGGACAATTACAAAAGGAGCTAAAAACAGTAACTGAAGAAAATAAGACATTAAAAATTAGAATTGAACAATTGCAAATGAATGACTCATCAAGACTTCAAAAATCAAACAAAAACAAAAAAATGAAAACAAAGAGAAAAACATGAAATATCTCCTAGGAAAAACAACTGACCTGGAAAATAGATCTAGGAGAGACAATCTAAGGATTATAGGACTTCCTGAAAGCCATGATGAAAAAAAGAACCTAGACACTATCTTCCAGGAAATCATAAAAGAAAACTGCCCTGATATTTTAGACCCAGAACGCAAAATACTCCTTGAAACAATCCACCGATCACCTCCTGAAAGAAACCCAAAAATTAAGTCCCCCAGAAATATCATGGCTAAATTTCAGAACTAGCATACCAAGGAAAAGATATTACGCGAAGCCAGAAAGAAACAATTTAAATATCAAGAAGCCACAATTAGGATCACACAGGACCCAGCAGCTTCTACTTTGAAGGATCGAAGGGCCTGGAATCAGACATTCCAAAGGGCAAAGGAACTTGGATTACAGCCAAGAATAAGTTACCCAGCTAGAATGAGTATTATCTTCCAGGGAAGAAGATGGTCATTCAATGATACAGGAGAATTTCACCTATTTCTACTGAAAAGACCAGAACTGAACAAAAAATTTGATCTACAAACACAGAACACAAGAGAAACATAAAAAAGGTAACAAGAAAAAAAAAAACTCTTGAGAACTATATTTATGTTATAGATTCTAATAGAATGAGGGTTGATTTTATGAATTTATTATTACATTATGATTGTTATGATATGATTATTGTGATTTTATTATTATTATGGTATGATTACTGTGATTTTATGATTATTATGATATGATAAACTGAAAAAGAGATTAGAGGTAGAAAAGGGATAACACTGGTAGAAGAGGAAAAGGAGGTAAAATAAGGGAAATTACATCACATGTAGAGGCAAAGAAAACCTGTAATGATTGAGGGGAAAAAAAGGGAGAGGAATGAGAATTGTGTTAATCTCTATCTCATCAAATTTGGCTCTGAGGGAATAATAGACATATTTATAAGGAAACATGAAGGAAAGGGGGAAAAAGGGGTGGGGCTTTAAAGGGGAAGGATTGTTTGAGGGAAGTGGTCATCAAAAGCAAAATACTGAAGAGGGGGGAAGGGAGAAAGGGGAAAGGAAAGGGAAAAACATAACTTGGGTAAATAAGATGGCAGGAAATACAGAATTAGTTATTCTAACTGTGAATGTAAATGGAATGACCTCTCCCATAATGTCGAAGTAGATTGCAGACTGGATTAAAAACCACAATCCAGCAATATGTTGTATACAAGAAACACATCTAAACCATAGAGACACATAAAAGGTGAAGGTAAAAGGCTGGAGCAGAAACTATTATGTATGCTTCAGGTGAACAAAAAAAAGCAGGGGTAGCAATCCTGATCTCAGACCAAGTAAAAGCAAAGATAGACCTAATTAAAAGAGACAAAGAAGGAAATTATAGCTTGCTAAAGGGTACCATAAACAATGAAGCAATATCAATACTAAACATATATGCACCAAGTGGTATAGCATGGAAATTCCTAGAGGAAAAGTTCAGACAGATGCAAGAAGAAATAGGGAGCAAAACTATAATAGTGGGAGATCTCAACCTCCCTCTCTCAGAACTTGATAAATCAAACCACAAAATAAATAAGAAAGAAGTTAAGGAGGTAAACAAAATGTTAGAAAAGTTAGGTATGATAGATCTTTGGAGGAAATTAAATGGAGACAGAAAGGAGTTTACTTTTTTCTCAGCAGTCCATGGAACTTATACAAAAATTGATCATCTAAAAAGCCTCAAAATCAAATGCAGGAAGGCAGAAATAATAAATGCATTTATTTCAGATCATGACGGAATAAAAATCACATGCTATATAAGGCCAGGAGAAAATAGACCAAAAACCAATTGGAAACTAAATAATTTTATCCTAAAGAATGAATGGGTGAAACAGCAAATTACAGACACAATTACTAATTTCATCCAAGAGAATGGCAATAATGAGACAACGTAGCAAAATTTGTGGGATACAGCCAAAGCGGTAATAAGGGGAAATTTTATATCTCTAGATCCCTATTTGCATAAAACAGAGAAAGAGAAAATCAATGAAATGGGCTTGCAACTAAAAAAGCTAGAGAAAGAAGAAATTAAAAACCCCCAATCAAATACCAAACTTGAAATCCTAAAAATAAAAGGAGAGATTAATAAAATTGAAAGTAAAAAAAACTATTGAATTAATAAATAAAACTAAAAGTTGGTTTTATGAAAAAACCAAGAAAATAGATAAACCTCTCATTAATTTGATTAGAAAGAGGAAAGAGGAAAATCAAATTGTTAGTCTCAAAAATGAAAAGGGAGAACTTTCCACCAATGAAGAGGAAATTAGAGTAATAATCAGGAGTTACTTTGCCCAACTTTATGCCAATAAATTTAATAACCTAAGTGAAATGGAGGAATATCTACAAAAATATAGATTCCCCAGATGAACAGAAGAGGAAATAAATTACTTAAATAGTCCCATTTTAGAAAAAGAAATAGAACAAGTCATTAATCAACTCCCT
>JAJPUD010004982.1:59901-84735 GCA_023553655.1 Myrmecobius fasciatus | reverse complement strand
TAGGCATTGACCCACACCTAACACCATATACCAAGATAAGGTCAAAATGGATTCATGATCTAGGCATAAAGAATGATATTATAAACAAATTAGAACAATGTAGGATGGTTTACCTCTCAGACCTGTGGGGGGGGAAGGAATTTGTGACTGAAGAAGAACTGGAGATCATCATTAATCACAAAATAGATGTTTGACTATATCAAGTTTAAAAGTTTTTGTACAAACAAAATGAATGCAGACAAGATTAGAAGGGCAGCAGTAAACTGGGAAAATATTTTCACATCCAAAGGTTCTGATAAAGGCCTCATTTCCAAAATATATAGAGAATTGACTCAAATATATAAGAATTCAAGCCATTCTCCAATTGATAAGTGGTCAAAATATATGAACAGACAATTTTCAGAGGAAGAAATTGAAACTATTTCTGGTCACATGAAAAGGTGCTTCAAATCACTATTGATCAGAGAAATGCAAATTAAGACAACTCTGAGATACCACTACACACCTGTCAGATTGGCTAAAATTACAGGAAATGATAATGATAACTGTTGGAGGGGATGTGGGAAAACTGGGACACTGATACATTGTTGGTGGAACTGTGAACGGATCCAACCATTCTGGAGAGCAATCTGGAACTATGCTCAAAAAGTTATTAAACTGTGCATACCATTTGACTCAGAAGTGTTTCTTCTGGGCCTATATCCCAAAAAGATCTTAAAGGAAGAAAAGGGACCCACATGTGCAAGAATGTTTGTAGCAGCCCTTTTTGTAGTGGCAAGAAACTGGAAATTGAAAGGATGCCCATCAATTGGAGAATGGCTGAATAAATTATGGTAAATGACCAGCAGGATGATTTTAGAGAGGCCTGGAGAGACTTGCATGAACTGATGCTGAGTGAAATCAGCAGAACCAGAAGAACATCATACACAGCAACAAGTCTATATGATGATCAATTCTGATGGACATGGTTCTCTTCAACAATGGTGTGATTCAAACCAGTTGTTCAGCGATGAAGATAGTCATATACATCCAGAGAGAGGCCTGTGGGAACTGAGTGTGGACCACAACATAGCATTTTAACGGTTTCTGTGAATATTTCCATGCATTTTGTTTTCCTTCTTAGGTTGTTTTCTTTTCTTCTCTTTTTCTAGATCTGATGTTTCTTGTGCAGTAAGATAACTGTAAAGATATGTATACATATATTGGATTTGTCATATAATTTATCATATTTAGCATGTATTAGATTACCTGTCATCTAGAGGTGGGGAGTGGAGGGAAGCAGGGGAAAAGCTTGGAACCAAAAAAATAAAGTTTTTGCAAAGGTCAATGTAGAAAAATCACTCATATGTTTTTTAAATAAAAAGCTTTTAATAAAAAAATAAATTTAAAAAAAAGAAATTGTTTCCTTCAGTCAATTTTTGTGTTTCCCTTTCCAAACTCTCCTGCAAAGGTCTCATTTCTTTTCCCCATTTTTTCTATCTTTCTGTTAAAATCCTTTTTGAATTCTTTCAAGTGAGCCTTTTGAATTTAAAGACCAGTTCATAACTCTCTTTGAGACTTCACTTGTGTCCTTTTCTGGATTTAAATTATTTCCCTGTCTCCATAGTAGCACTCTATGGTCAGAGTTCTTTTTGCCTTTTGGCTCATTTTTAAAGGTTGAAGTTTAAAGGTTGCTCCTAGGGCACAGGTGAGTTTGTCCCAAACTTCCTCTATAGGGCAACAGGGGCTTTTCACTGACTATACTGGGGCTGGTGGTGCTGCAGGCTTCTCCTCACTGTGCTGCGTGGGTCTGGCCAAGTCCTACCTGTTACGCTGGAGCTCACAGATTCACTATTTGCTTTCTATAGTTGCACTGGAGTTCTCACAGCTAGTCTGTTTATCCATCAGCCTTTTTAACCAGGACAGAGTAGCCAAGGCTGCTGTATTTTGATTACAAGACTCCCTTTACATTTCTCATGCTGGGCCTCCCTGCCCCAGACCTTCCTGTGCTGTGTCTGCACTGGGCCACATCCCATCCTGCCCAATTGAGACAGATATTTCCTGAAGTCCTTCCAAGATATCTTATGCTGGAAAATTACTACACTCTGAATATTTGTGGATTCTGTCATTCCAAAATCCATTCAGAGGCTTGACCTAATATTGATTCTGAGGGGAGCCATGAAAAGCTCAGGGAAAGTTCTGTCTTCTCTCTGCCATCTGGGCTCCAACCCCAAAAAGTACTGCAGGAATTAATGAAAGACAACAACAACAATAGCACAAAGAAAGGTAGCTTTGCAGTGCCAGACCTAAAACTTTATTATAAAGCCACAGTCATCAAAATAATTTAATATTGGCTACGAAATAGAGTGATAGATCAGTGAAACAAGTTAGATACATAGGACACAACAGTCAATGACTATAGTAGTTTGATAAATACATAGACTCCAGCTTCTGGGATAAGAACTCACTATTTGCCAAAACCTATTGGAAAAATTTAAAAAATAGTATAACAGAAACTAGGCATTGACAAACATCTCACACCCCATGTGAAAATAAGGTCAAAATGGATTCATGATTTAAATATAGATAGTAATATCATAAGCAAATTAGGAGAGCAAGGCTAGCTTTCCTATCAGATTTTGGATAAGGAAAGAATTTATGACCAAACAAGAAATGAAAAACATTGTGAAATGCAAAATGGATAATTTTGATTACATTAAATTAAAAAGTCTTGTGCAAAAAAACCCCAAAAAACAAACAAAAAAACCCCAATGTTATCAAGATTAGAAGGGAGGCAGAAAACTGAACTTAAAATGTTAATCATGTAATATTATATTTTGCACAAGAATTATTTATTCCAAACCTTTTTATATTGTGCAATTCACTAATTAGCTAGAAATAGTAGCTTGCATGTGGGGTTGCCATTACCCATCTGCTGTGGGCAAGGTAAGCCCCCCATTTGTCCCCAAATCTTCTTATCTCTATTCCATATTTTCACTTAGGCTTTCATTTGTCTTTCCTAATCTTTCAAACCCAGAATGTCCCATTTCCCTTTATATTTCAACCATATCCTAGACTGCAATGCTATTATTAAACCAATAGTCTGTTCCAAGTTATAGAGTTCAACCCAGGGGAATTTTCTTCATTAATCTGCATATTGATGTAGTAGAAACTCCAACTCTCCTGGTCTTGGGAAAAATGTACCTCATCTTAGGAAGGTAGCCATTTGGAATAATGTAGCACAGCCTTGGAGAATGTGTGTGAAAGAAAAGAGAGTTGGGCTTGATATCTTTATTCCACTAAGCTATCCTTCAAGAATGTCTGGTTTGTCATCCAAATGTCTGGGCTGCTATATTGTACCTGAATTCAAACAATGAGTACCTCTTAATTTAATGAGAGAAGAGAGTGGGTCATTGTTAGCTCCTCTTATCAAAATTCCCAACATTCATATTGACCCCAATCCCATGATGTCATTTATATTATTCTGTTTTTTGCTCTCTACTCACTGAATTCCTATAAATTTACCTGCTTGCTCCATGTTCTTTACTATCTTCCTCTCTTGGAATTTAACTGTCTTTACAATTAATTAATCTAACAATTATAATAAAACACTGCCTCTTGACTTGGTCAAGACCTTTAGATGGTCTAAACCTTCAAATTCTTTTGGGACTCAGTATCACTGATTCAGAATACCAATATTCAGGGATCCCCCTGAACCTTAACAATATCACAAAATTCAGGTGTTCTTTAGGTCAAAGTGCTCCAAATCTCTTTTTCTCCAAAAAGGAGATAGAAGTCTCTATGTGCATTCCTAATCCCAATATGGCAAGAAGTTTGTGGGACAAAACTTTTAAAAAATAAATTTATAGATTTTTTAGTGATTACAAACTAAGCAAAGACATACAGTGGCTTATGTTTCTGTTGAAATACAAGAGTGAGGCTCTGGCTACTCAAATACCCTGTTAACAGATTACCAAAGTGCTTGACTGCCTTAACATAGTTATACAAATAAAAAAACAAAAAACATGCTTGTCTTCCTTTTTTTCCCATTGTTTTTCATCTTTTAGAACAAAGTGATCACCTTTCAAGTAATTATATAAACACCCTGATCAAAGTTTTTTACAAGATGAAAAACTTATTTTTGTAGTTTTAAACATATTGTATGGATGTCAGGTATATTGGAGTGGGGACAGGGTTGGTAGAGAAAGATAGAATGGCAAAGACAATTCTCTAGATTTTATTTAAATATATCTATAAACTTGAGCTTTGGGATATAATTAAACCTGAATTCATCTAACTTTGGAATAGCAAAAAATACTTAACTTATCCTCTTCCCTCTGGCTGCTTAGTCTAGATCTTTAATAATATAAAGCTGCTTCTGGAGTTTCATCGAAAGGAAAACAACAACAACAACAACAACAAACAAAAAAAAAACAAACTTGGCGATTTTACTCAGAAAGATCCCTTCTTTGATTCTACTTCCCAAACTAACTCTTGAGAAAGTTTCACCTTGTTTTTTTCAGTTCCCTTACTTAACAAGCTAATCTTAGTCACAGAATGGTCACAGAAACAAGCAGAACAGAGCTTTTGCGTCCCATAAAGTGAAAATTTCAAAATTAAAACTACTTTTTACCTTGCTTTCATATTTTACTTAATTTACTCACTCTACCTGATAGCAGGAATCTTTTAGACACACTATGGCCTGACAACACTAAAAACAGAACCTCAAAGCCCTATTGGGCAATTTTACACCTCTACACCTTTACTTTTGTTTTTGTTTTTTATTGCAAAAAGTTCATTTGTTTTTAATGCACATTGCTTTATGAATCATGTTGGGAAAGAAAAATCAGAGCAAAAGGGAAAAACCATGGGAGAAATAAAAAAAAAAACAGAAAAAAGAAATTAATATAGCATGTGCTGATTTATATTGAGCCATCTTAGTTCTTTTTCTTGATGCAGATGGCATTTTTTGTGCAGTCTATTGATATTTTTTTGGATCACTGAACCACTGAAAAGAACCAAACCTTTCATAGATGATCATTGCACATTCTTGATTTTATTGTGTAAAATTTATTCCTGGTTCTGTTTGTTTCACACAGCATCAGTTCATGTAAATCTTTTCAGGTCTTCCTATAATCAGCTTGTTCATCATTTTTTATAGAACTAATATTCACTTACCTTCATGGACCACAACTTGTTCAGCCATTCCACAACTGATGGGAGTCCACTTATTTTCTAGTTCCTTGCATTTTCAAAAATTGCTGCTACAAACATTTTTGCACATGTAAGTCCTTTTCCCTCCTTTATGATTGCCTTGAGATACAGAACTAGTAATGGCATTGCTGGGTCAAAGAGTATGAACAGTTTGATAGCCCTTTGGGCATACTTCCAGATTGCTCTCCAGAATGGTTGGATCATTTCACAACTCCATCAACAATGCATTAGTGTCCAAGTTTTGCCACATCTTCTCCGACATTTATCATTATCTTTTCCTGTCATCTTAGCCAATCTGAGAAGTATGAGGTAGTACCTCAGAGTTCTACACTTTTACTTAGAGTTACTTTCAAACACACCCCTCCTCCAGAAACAGACACAGACACACCATTATCTATTTGAGAATAGTTCTTTTACTTACATATTTATATAAAATTCCTATATATTGTGATATTAGAAGTTTATAAGAGAAATTTCTCTTCTAATTCAAACTGTATAATTTTTGTTTACACATTTTTATATTGCTTAAAAAATTATTCATCTCTCTCTTTAATGATCAAAAACTCATGCCCGCTCTATAGTTGTGAAAGATACTTTCCTTTTGAGACTTACATGAACTGATGCTGAGTGAAATGAGCAGAACCAGGAGATCATTATACACGGCAACAACAAGACTATATGATGATCAATTCTGATGGACATGGCTCTCTTCAACAATGAAATGTTTCAAACCACCTCCAATTGTTCACTGAAGAAAGCCATATATACCCAGAGAGAGGGATGTGAAATGTGGACCAAAACAGAACATTTTCATGCTCTCGATTGATGTTTGCTTACATTGTGTTTCCTTTATCTGATGTCTTTCTTGTAGATACGATTTTTCTTGCACAACAATGATAAGTGTGGAAATGTGTATATATATATTCGCTCTGTCAAGTATTTTAATATAATTAACATGTAGTGGATATCCTGCCATCTAGGGGAGGGGTGGGGAGTTCGGGGGAAAAACTTGTAACAGAAAGCTACGTAAGGGTTAATGTTGAAGAATTACCCATACATATGATTTGCAAATAAAATAAAATTTTAAAAATAAATAAATAAATAAAAGAGAATGAAGGATAATGAAAAAAAAAAAGAAAGATACTTTCCTTTCTCCACTAGTTTGTTTAAACTATGACCTTTTATATGAATGTCATGGAATATTATTGTTCTATAAGAAACGACCAGCAGGATGATTTCGGAGAGGCCTGGAGAGACCTGCATGAATTGATGCTGAGTGAAATGAGCAGAACCGGGAGATCAATATGCATGGCAACAACAAGACTATATGATGATTAATTCTTATGGATGTGACTCTCTCCAACAATGAGATGTTTCAAACCAGTTCCAATTGTTCAGTGATGAAGAAAGCCATATACACCCAGGGAGAGACCCGTGGGATCTGAGGGTGGACCACAACATAGCATTTTCACACTCTCTATTGATGTTTGCTTGCATTATGTTTCCCTTCTCAAATTTTTTTTTCTTGTAGATCCGCTTTTTCTTGTACAGCAAGATAACTGTATAAATACGTATACAGATATTTGATTTGTCAAGTATTTTAACATAATTATCATGTATTAGACTTCCTGCCATCTAGGAAAGGAGGTGGGAGGAAGGAGGGAAAAAATTGTAACAAAGATTTTCAAGGGCCAATGATGAAAAATTACCCATGCATATGTTTTTCAAATAAAAAGCTTTAATAAAAATAAACTATAATCTTTTATATTGAAGTCACATATTCATTGGAGCTTATTGTCATGTGCTGTATAAAATGTTGATTTAAATTTACTTTCTTTTAGAATGCTTTCCCATTTTCCCAAACATTTTTATTAAATGAATTCTAACTGTAGTGGTTTTATGAAAGACTATACTATTGTGTTTAGTTGCTTCTGTGTTGCTTCTGTGCCAAATTTGTTTTATTGTTCACTTTTGTATTTTTTAATCAGTACTAGATTATTTTGAGTAGTACTTTATAGTATAATTTGAGATAATAGTGAAGGACATCTTTTCTTCCCACTTTTTCATTAATTTTCATGTACTTTTGTAGGTTGTTTTGTTTTAATTTTCTCTATACTCATATATGCTAGAAATATATGCTATACTCATATATGCTATACTCATATGCTAGAAAAATGCTTAATAGCCAGCACTCCAGAGAAAAAAAGGGGGGGGGAGGTATGTATGAATGAGATATTTTTGAGTTGGATTTGCATTATTAACATTTTCTCCATTTTCTTAATTCTAGACAATCAACAAAACAATAAACCAAGTCCTGATTTGTGGCATTTGCAAATCTGAGGTGAGCATGCTCACACTGAAAATTTAACTATCAATTCTTGAAAGATGGTACAATTAAATATGTACATATTTTTCCCTTGGTAGAATGTATGCTCCTTTGGGCCAAGGATTTTTTACTTCCTTATCTTCAGCACAATGCATGATAAACAGCAAATGTTTAATCAATATTTATTGATTGATTCACAACATTAAATTGTTCTCTTTCCAAAGAAGATTTTGATGTTGATGAATCTTGAAGTTTTACCTTTAAACATTTAAATTCAGTACAGCTTAAAAGTTTTCATTAAATTATGAAATTTCTAAGAGCAAAACAACAGAAATTCACTGAATCCTTATCTACCAATATATAAATGTAAGGATACTATCAGAAAAATATATGACCAAAAATGGAAATAAACAGTTGGCAAGGGGTAATCAATGAACAGTTCACATTTTACTGGTTTCCAAATAATGTCAAAATAAGCAGAAAAAAGTCCTCAGCACTTTGGATAAAAGGTCCCTTAGCAAATTTGTATACAAGAGTCACAAAGGTATGTCCTACAGGATAGGCTGATAGAACAAGATAGGAAAAAAAAATACAATTATGAAATAAAAGAGCCATCAGAGTATTGGTTCCCAATATATGGGCCACAGACCTTAAGGAGCAAGGCTGAGATTAAGATGAAGTTATTATAAGGTGCCCTTATGGTTAGTTAAGTGAATCAATGTAATAAATATGCCAATGTACTTTCCATGAGGGGCAGTTAGGTGACACAGTGGATAAAGAAGACCTGAGTTCAAATTTGACCTCAGATAACCTACTAGTTGTATTTTACTGGTCAAGTCACCTAATCCTATTTGCCTCAGGGAGAATAAAATGGAAAACTACTCCAATGTCTTTGTCAAGAAAAACTCAAATAGGATCATGAAGAGTCAGACAAGATGAAAAACAACAGAACAACTGAATTTTCCATAGATAAAACAAATCATATTATTGACATATTTTTGTAGTAATACTTTTTTTTTTTTTGCTTTTTGCTGAGGCAATTGGGGTTAAGTGATTTGCCCAAGGTCACACAGCTAGGACATGTTAAGTGTCTGATGCCAAATTTGAACTCAGGTCCTCCTGACTTCAGGGCTGGCGTTCTGTAGTAATACTTTTCAAAAACATGTAGATTCTATTGTGATAAATAAAATGCAAATTCATGGTGACATTATTATTATACATATTCTTAATAAACATATACTATTACCATGTTAGAGTCTGCAAAATTTGTTAATGTATTAAAAATACTTGAAAATAGTGACATATTATACATTATGGATAAAAGCGGGAATCTGATTATGTAAAATTAAATAATTATCCCAAAAAGAAATTAAAGAAAGCTTTTAAAGCAAACAGGTAAAAAATGAAAAAAAAGGAAGAGTACAATGAAAACACTACTAGATTTGAAGGCAAAGAACCTGTACTCAATACCAGCTTTCCTACTTACTACCTAATCTTGGATAAATCACTTAAGTTTTCTGGACTTCATTTTCTTCTGTAAAGTCAGGGAATTGTACTAGATTATTTTTAAAGTCTTTCTTGCTCTAAAATTATGATTCTATGAAGCAGAGAGTACAATGTAGTATGATCTCATAGAGAACAAAGCAGGGTTCATGGACATTTAAGCACAAAAAAATTTAGAGGAAAAGAAAAGGAGAAAAGAAGAGAAAAAAATAAAATATTTTAAGACCCTAGCTGCAATATTTATTTACATTGTGTTTTTGCCCAGAGTGCCAGAAACAAAAGTTTCTGGCCCCTAGAACTATAATACAGTGAAATACAGTACTAAAGATTATCTCCATGGTCGGGTGGGAATCACTCAACACTGGCCAGTGAATTGAAATGAAGGTGATTGCCATTGGAGCTATTTAATAGGAAAGCACAAGGATGACTAAATATAAATGAAATTTACTGAGCAAGACAAAGGCATCTCTGAAACAGGTATGATACACTTTATGAACATCTTGCATGCAGTTTCCAACAGAGTTCAGATCTGCCTCCAAGGTATTATTATCATAATCATTAACACCATGAAAACAAAAGAACTATTTAACATCTACTATTTGCAAGAGATTGTAGTCAAGGCAGGTTAGAAGTGTTTATAAAATAAATAAAAAGTAGCATCCTATCAGGGAAAGATTTATAGTCAATAGCTCTCATAAACAAGTATAAGGATAAGGTGTAGCCATATTCCTCACTTCAATTCAATACCCGAGGGAGTTGTCAACGCAGAAAAAATATTCTGTGCAGGGGAAGTTCAGGCATAGCCACTTAGAGTCACCTAGTCCCAATCAGTACTACTGTGGGAGAGTTCTTAGAAACACTGGATAAAGGACAGGGACATAAGGTTATATAAAGTTACAATCTAATGATCAATATGAATCAATCCTTGCTGGTCAATTTGTTCTGAGAGTGTCAAAACAGGTTTATGGAATTCATAAAAACTCATGGAGTTCTTGTAATTACAATGATTTGGAGTTTTCATTATTCTCATGTGGGTTTTTGTGTTTACCTAGGGCTTCCTATCATAAGATTCCAGGGAAATAGTCTTTATGTTTTAGGGAGAAGAAAGAGTAATGGTGAGAGAGTCCATTGGTCTTGGAGGATATAGAAAGTCATATGGGGATATAACTTTAGGTGATCAGATCATAAATAACAATTGATCATTCAATTCAAACATTTATTAAAAATCTACTGTGAACAAGGTCCTTACCAATATCAACCTAGAGCTCTGTTAGCTGCACATATTTAAGAGCATTAATCTCAAGCCTTTCCTTTCTTCATAATTAGAGTACCAACTAAAGGAGACAGTTATTTAACATAAATAATTTACTTATCTAAATATATATTTAATAGTGTGAGAGATTATTTGGACACCTACTCTATTCCAATTAGTTTTAATCAATTTGATAAAATCATATCAAAGTTCTCTATATAAGACCCTTCTCAGTTTACTTGCTTAATCATAGTAAGTTAACTCAAGACCCTCCACCCTTGTTTTTCCTTGCAAGCCAGCATGGCAGAGATGACAACTACATGGAAAGTCCTCCAAAATATTCTTGTATCTCTAGACCAATTTCTTTTCCAATAGGAGCAGGTGACTATCTTATGGCATTACCCACTTAGAGCACTAAATGATAATCTATACCATTTCCTCCTGCCTAACTTAAGAAGTCTGCCCATCTTGCGTGGGGATATTCCATGTTTTGCACAACTTGTGACCCTACTTACATATTATTTTGCTTATTTTAGTTTATGCTGTCACAAGTCAATCAATGGAATTATTCTGTTTTTGGTATAGCTGTTCTTAAATGACTGGACATCTAGCCCTATAAGAATAGAAAGTGGAGAGATCTCAGATGATGAGGAAAATCTGCCCACTTCATTAAAGTAAATCATGGACCCTTTAACAAAGTGCTATTGGCTCAGAGTTCTGCCTCTTAATCCCAACAATATGAAAAATATTCTGGGAGCAGGCAATACTGACTGTTCTGGCTTTAGGATTTTTCAATGATTTCTGCTATCTTTTTCTTCTCGCTGCCTGAATTTCAGTTAGTCAATAAGCATTTTTAGGTGCCTGTTGTGTCAGATACTATATATATAGCACTGGGTTCACAAAGAAAGTCAAAAGACAGTCTCTGATAGGAAAAAGCTCACAGTCTTATAGGAGAAAATACCAGAAACAACTATGCACAAATAATCTATATACAGGATAATAAATTGAAGGTAATCAAGAGAGGAAAGGGCCTAGCAATTGCTATCGCTTAAACGAGGTCTACAGACTCTCAATTTCATTGTACAAATGGAGACAATAAAAAGTAAAATATAATTTGGTAACACAAACAATATATTAGGTCATGTAAATGTTTTTAAACAACCACAAAATGAATTTGTATGGTATTAATTAGCTTTATTTACCATATCTACAAAAATATAATTTTTTCTATGTCACTAGAAATCTTTGTGATTATTTAGAATCATTGCCACATTTGAAATAAATTAATCAAGGACAATGTCAGTGAGGTAGTGGTTTCTCCTTCACTTTAGGTCTTGCATAGGCAAGGTGGCCACTTGCCAGGTATGTTGTCCTTATTCAGATATGGCTGTGAACTAGTTGATCTCTGAGGTTCCTTCCTTATTCTTTCCATTTGAACACCATGATTTAGCTTCATTTTCCTTTTGCCTCTTCAGACCCCTTCTCCCATTGGTGAGTTTCTTCCCAGAAACCTCCATTTTGGGGAAGGACCCAGATTAGTCATCCCTCATTTTTTGGACTTTTTCTACTTTGACTCAACAACTTTCTCCCTCAACTTCTGTGCCTCTTCTTTATTGGTGATATTCTTCTCAGATTCTCTTATTTTATAAAATGACTCCCCCACTTTTCAGATTCACAGTTATATGTTTTCTTTCTCCAATATAATATAAACTCCTTATGGATTAGGATTATCTATCTATCTACATTTGGGGGCGGGGTGCTATGACTAGCACTTAAATGTTTGTTCACTAATTGACTTGCTAAAAGTCTGAAAATATGTGCTGGAGAAATACTCAACTCAGAGAAGAACAGTCTTAAAGTTGAAAGTAGCAGAGACCTTAACAAGAATAATGTCCTTATTTTATAACTTTCTTCTCTATGGTTGAATGTGTGGCTTGATAACTTGATTATTATCTTAATGTATTCACCCTCACTGTGAGCAGCAGCAGGAGTTTAAATAACAGAGTACATAAACTTCTCATGGACCAGCATGAAAGAACATGCTGAGGTAAAATACCACCAGCACCTCTCCTACTTCAAAATTTAGAATGGACAACCCTTACTTTTCTTTGCTATTCATGAGAGCACATCTTAGAATTAAGCAGTTGTTTATTCTTATTTGAGATCACAGGAATAGTCCCTATTTTATTTAAAGAGCCCAACTTCCACTTTCAAGGTTAATTCCTTCACCTTGACTGAAAAATTCTGACAAATTTTAAAAGTAAAGTATGAATCCAGCTATACTGATCAGGTAAAGTTGCAAGGGATGGAAAGGAATGCTCATATAATCAGTACCAAAGTCCTTTCTGTAAGAGCAACTTTATTGTCCATAAAATTTGTCATTTGGTTAGAGGTAGGGATTCTTAATCTTGATCTGTGGATTTGCTTTTGTTTTCTATCATTTTGTTTCATATATATGTATGTATATTTGGACAACTACACATTGGACAATATTTCATTACAGAATTGACTTCCTTTACAAAACTAAGTGTATCTATATACATATATATGTGTATATGTTATACACTTAAAATATTATTTGAAGAATGGGGCTGTATTTTATTCTATATCTGAATATGCTATTTCAAAATCATTCTAATTTTCAGATTTATTATATTATAATAGTATACAATAATTACAAAGTTTTATAATATAAAATTGATCAACCTAAATGACTATTAGATTATAATATGATTTTCTATTAAAAAGTAGTATCAGCTATGATCAATTCTGATAGACATGGTTCTCTTCAACAATGAAGTGATTCAAACCAGTTTCTACTGTTCAGCAATGAAGAAAGCCGTATACATCCAGAGAGAGGTCAGTGAGAACTGAGAATGAACCAGAACATAGCATTTTAACGCTTTCTGTTGACGTTTGCTTGCATTGTGTTTTCCTTTTTTTTTCTTTCTCTTTCTAGAGTTATCTGCAAGATAACTGTATAGATATGTATACATATATCAGATTAATCTATTTATTTATTTATTTTAACATACTTAACATATATTAGACTACCAGCCATCTGGGGAGGGGGTGGAGGAAAGGAGGGAAAAAAAACTTGGAACAGAAAATTTTTCAAAGGTCAAAGTAGAAAAATTACTCATAGGTTCTGTAAATAAAAAAAGCTTTAATAAAAAAATGGAAAAAAGTAGTATCAGAACAAGCATTCTGAGAGTCCTATACACTTTTATTTGTTTATAACTCCTTTTCTGCTTTTAAGAGAAGTAGCAAAAGACATGGATTTAAATCCTAGTTCAGTTATTTACTAACTTCGAATCTTCTCTAATGTCATTGGCCTCTTTTCTATTCCTCAAACAAGACACTTCATTTTCTAACACTGGGATTTTTCACTGACTATCCTCAATGCCTGGGTTGCTCTCCTTCATTTCTACCTGCTGGCTTTCCTGGTTTTCTTTAAGTCCCCACTGAAATCTTACCTTATACAAGAAGTCTTTCCCAATACCCCTTAACCTAGCATCTTAGCTCTCTTATTTATTTCCATTTTATCCTGTATATATTTTATTGATACAGAATTGTTTAATTTCTGTGCTACACTCAGATCTCCTAAAGAGCAGATGTCTTTTAACTTTCTTTGTATACACAGAGCTTAGCACAGTGCCTGGAATATAGTAGGAACTCATTAAATGTTTACTAAATGACTGACTGCTGAACTTGGATAAGTCAATTTATCTTTAAGAGTATTCTTCATTTGTAAAATGAGGAAACTAGTCTCTATTATCAACTTGCAAAGTATTGTCCAGAGATTTCTGAGTCTGGTAATTTCTGAGACCCTTTTAGGAGTTCTGTGAGGTCAAAACATTTTATAATAATACTGAAATATTCTTTTTTATTTCTAACAGGTAAAAAAACAATAAATATTAGCAACATAAAAGAAAAAAAACTCCTTGGGGGATCATTAATAACAATAATAATTATAATACAGTTATCCTTTTCATATTGTAGGTATTTGGGGCATAGTGCTCCTGCAGTCTGGAACATCTGTGTAAAGTTTTTGGCCCTCTCTTTTTTACCAGAGAGAAAATCAGAATTATTATGTCATTACAAGATAAAATATATCAATATTATCCAACAATATGTAAATGAATACACATATTTATGTATATGTGTCAGTCTACACACAAATATACATATACACACATACAATGCATTTCTGAGTTTCTACACTATGTTGACTGCTGGCATTATATAACATTTGCTTCTGTAAAGCTCCCCCAAAATTCCCATTTAATTTCTTATATTGACCCACAATATATCAAAACTGTGATGGAGAAAGTCACAATGTAAAAGAGATAACTGTAATAATTACTAACATTTTTGAATTTTTTTAAATGTAAAGAAATTTAATAATTGCTGGCTTATATGATCTCTAATGCTCTTTCCAGTTCCAAATTTTATAGTTCTTTGAATGTTAACAATTTCATTAATTAAAATTTTGGAGTTACACAGGCTGCTTTTTCATTAATCTTTAAGATATGCTGTGACTTCTTTATGGAAGATAATATATATGTAAATATATAATACCATTAAATTAATACCTTAAGATATTTTAGTATTGCTTAGATATATACTTTATTGTTTTTCTTGCATTGTCTGGTTTGAGAAATAAATTTTGGTACTTTCTTTAAAATTTTTTTTCTTAAAATAAAAAAAAACCTAGAATCTTTTTGACACTGTATTGCAACATTGGAAAATTCAAATATTAAGTTACTTGAACATGAATAGGAAAGAAGTTTGCTGTGTTTGGGGGAGACGTTAAAGTGGGAAATAGTGAATGTCACTGACTATACTATGTATGCATTATTAAAAAGCAAAGCAGATACAGAAAAATGATGAGGGAAATGAAGTGAAAAGAAAGGCTTGATTATCCAGTTCACCAAAAAAGGCTTCCGGAACAAGGTTTTAGAATGTCAGTTGTAAGAGAAATAGCAACAGGAATAGTTAGAGTTCATTGCATAGCATCTTAGCAATGTGCCTACAAACATTAAAAAAAAAATCTGTGTCTTCTGTATAAAGAGACACAAATAATACGACTTTCAATTTGTTTTCTGTATTTTATGTAGCAGAAAGGAAATGATAATGAGAAAAATGAGATATTAATAATTAAATATATAATAAGGGGCAGCTGGGTGGCTCAGTGGATGCAGTGTTGGTTCTGGGAGTCAAAAAGCCTTGAGTTACAAGTCATATTTCAGACACTTACTCTGTGACCTTGGACAAGTCATTTAATTTCTCTGCCTCAATTTATTCATTTGTAAAATGTGGATAATCATGGTGTTTATATCTCATGGGATTGTTGTGATGATCAGATTAAATAATATATGTAAAAAACTTTGCAAGGCTTAAGGTACTATAGAAAACTGCTAGTTATTAGCTACCATTATGAAAATGTTAACATTTTCGAGGACTGACTAATATTGTGAGTAGTTCCACATGAAATTTTATTTTCTAACAGGTCTAACTAAAAGATTAGTAATATTGCAATATAATTATGTGTGAGTAAGATACAACATTTAATTAAGAGAACTCTGGAGATCTAAGCGTGAATTTCAGCTCTAACATTGGCTGTGTGACTTTGGGCAAGATGCTAACCTCTCACAGCCTCAATTTCTTCATTTGTAAAATGAAGTGAACAATAATAATTATTGTTATGTACAATAATTAATGTAATAATGATAATATCAGATAATATTAAACTACACGGGGTTGTTATGAGAAAAGAGCTTTGTAAACTATGAAGTGCTATATAAATGAGAATCACTGTCATGTAACAGCCAAAGGAAAACTAGCATTAGGTTTTAAAATAAATGATACTTGGAGATTGCAGGAAATAGCTAAATTTCAACATTCTGCTATAGTTACTAATTTCTAGTACAATATTAAGACACTTTAAATATAAGGGATAAGAATAAAGAATAATTATAAAAGTCCACCTAATTTTATTTTACATCATCTTTAAAATGAAGTGACCGTTTTAGTCATTAGTTTTTGGCTACATAGGTGATATTAAATTAGGAAGAACTAAAAAAATGTTAAAAATGGTGTTGAGAATTGGAATTGGAAATAAAAACTAAACATTCACAATAATACCACAATATCACCAAAATATCAATTATTATAGAAATAAGAAAATGCATATTATGATATGGAGATGATACATAAATGAGTTGTGATTTTGTTGGCATGAGAACACCTTCTAGTAGAGTGGGTATCAACTTGTATGTAACTTGTAGTTTTACAGAGATGAGATATGAGTCTCAGAAAGAAGCTTAGTGGTTTGTTCATAGTCACATAGGTATTAAGTGCTAGAGAAAGTATTTGAATTCAAGTCTAACTGCATCTGAATCTGACACCATCCATTATGTTCTGCTATACATGAAATTAACCTTCAAATGATTCCTTATATTCATAATTTTAATGTCCCTGTGTTTGACTTTTAAAACCTATTCTCATCTAGAGTCCAAATAAGTATACCAACTTTTAAAATTATAATATGATTGCTGACATTTATAATGATAAATTTGAGGCTCTGAAATATCTTGAAGTGCTTTCTGAATCACTAAAAAATATCTACAGTACATTCAGCACAATTTTAGTGTTTTGACCCTTAGTGCATTCTAATTCTTTGAAAATTGGTAGTCCATTAGTCTATTCCCCCAAAAAATCTGGATAAAGAATTATTTTTCTTTACTTAATACGTATTGTCTGTTAAACTATTTCACTGCAGCTGAGTTTAATTCCTCTTCTATTTCTCAGGGGCTATTACTGACTCTTCCAAAGTTATGGTGTATGAGGAGGGAATAAGAGGGCAAGCCCTAGATAGAAAAGTAGCAGGAAGCAATGTAGCCTCAAAATTCCTCTAAAGAAACCTAGAAAATACACCAGACCCAATAAGAAAATCCAGAAAAAGTCATAGCGAATCTTTCAGCTGGCCAATGTCAACAGAGGGTTTGGAGGTATGTGTGTGTGTGGGGGTGTGCAGCTGACATTTGAGCATCACTTTCATCCTAAATTGGCAAACGGAAAGAAAAACATACAACTAGGTATAGAAATATATTTTGTTTAACAGGAAATAGGAATAAAAGGGGATAGTAGGGAGAAACAGAATTATAGTGAGGGTAGATTAAGGGAGGAATCCGTCCTAAGCAATATACAGAAATATGTGTAGCTCTTTTTAGGTAGCAAGAAATAGAAATGTGAGAGGATCATCATAAATTAGGGAATGGAAGAAAATGTTATAAATGTGATGGAACACTATTGTGTTAGAAGAAATTATGAAGGGGATGGTTTCAGAGAAATCTGGGAATTTCTATGATCTGATGCTGAGTGAAGTGAAGAAAACAAGGAGAACAATTTACAATGACAGTAACACAACAATGGCAAACAATTTTGAAAGAATGAACAACTGCTGTCAGTGTAATAATCAACCACATTTCCAGAGATCCACTGATAAAACATGCTACCTACCTCCTGAGAGAGCACTGAAGAATTCAGAATACAGAATAATTACATTTTTGGGGGTAAGGGTGGGAAGTATATGGGCAATATGAACATTTCTTTTGATTGGCTCTGCATGTTTATAATGAGGTTTTTGGTTTTTTGTTTTTTGGTTTTTTTTTAATTTCACAAGTGGGGTGAGGGATTGGGACAGGAAGCTGAGACGATGTATCACTGCTCATTGAAAGAAAACATAATTTGAAAAAAAAAACAAAAACAAAGTTATATGAAGGCATTATAGTGCTGTTGTAGGGAAATAAAACTTCATTCCTAAACTTAATTGACATAAATTTCCAACACCATAAACTCTGTTGTAAAAACAAATTAAATAACTAAGTTGAATATCAATATGTACAACATAAAGCACTAAGAGGTAGTAGGAAACATTTCAATTATCAGATAGGATTGTGGAGAAGCTTGTCACTCAACAAATTGTTCTTCAGTTATTTAAATCAGGTCTGATTTTTCGTGATCCTATTTGGGATTTTCTTGGCAAAAATACTGGAGGTGTTTGTTATTTCCTTCTTTAGCTCATTTACACACAAGGGATTGAAGCAAACAAAAGGGTTAAATGATTCCTGATGGGTGGTCACATAACTAGTAAGTCTTTGAAAACAGATTTGAATTCATGAAAATGAGTCTTCCTGATTTTAGACCTGGCTGCTCCATGCAGCAAGTACATAAGATTTAATAAAGTCCAACAAGAATATTAGATAGGTATCTGTTGTACAATATGATACCAAAAAAATTCATAATTGTGTGAGCTAGAATTCATAGAGTGAATATAATTCACAGAGATGAGTTACTGTCAAGGCTAGACCAGGGTAGTGATTTACACATACTCATCCTCACCTCTCCCAAACATGCATACATAAATACATATACATGCATGCACGCAAATACACACATTAAAGTTTTCCAATGCCATCTGGAAACTAATTATGATTGTTCCATAAGGACATAGGTGTCAAACACAAGGCCTATAAGTCATGCATATTTCCCAAATGTAGCCCTAAATCTGATTAAAATGTAATTGAGGAAATTTTAAAATAGAACAGAAATATTAAATAGAATAGAAACTAAGTCATATTTATGCATGATTTATTGGCCTCTGTTTCTATTTGAGTTAGCCATTACTGTCCCTGATTATCCATATGACCCTGTAAGACAGAAACTATGCTTATAGTTCAACAAAAATAGCAAACAACTTAAGAGGAAACAAATTACTTTGGCGGGAAAAAATTATAGATAGATAGATAGATAGATAGATAGATAGATAGATAGATAGATAGATAAGTTAATGATTAAGGTTTTCTCAACTTTTAGAACAAGAGACAGATACTGAGATGCAGCTTATGAAACCATTAGAATGACCTTAAAAATATACCAACAGGAAAAATATACAATTCTTTTTAAGTAGCTTAGTTACATGCCATACTTAAATTATCTGGAATAGAATTATTACCTTTTGATATAACCAATTTTACAACACTGATGATTGAGACTGAGTAAAAAAAACTCATACTAATACTCTGAGTAATTAAATGAGATTTTTCATTGCATGTATATTTATAGATCCATATTTCAGTATATGTGTTCAATTATCAAGGATATGAAACTATGAGATCACAGAAAGTGTTAAAATATTCTATTTCTAATAAGACTATTTGCCTAATTAAACTAAGTATTCCTGTATCTAATATTTCGGTTAATACTGTCTCAGAAAGTATTAATGAAATTACATTAAATTATATTCTGTCAATATAATTCATTACTGGGTATTTTTTTCAGAGCATTAGAATGGATGAGGGTCAAAACCACATTACCTTTTTTTTTAGTACTAGGAGAGATGGTTGGGAAAAGTTAATTTATTTTTAGCTCCATCAATTAATCAACTTCTATTAACCATTTACTATATACCAAGCACTGTGCTAGATGCTTAGGTGTTGGAGACAAAGAGACTGTAAGAGACATCACCAAACCCCTGCCCCCAAAAAGTGCATACCAGGAAGCAAGATACGATCAAATACCTCAAGAAAGTTTCAAGCAGGCATCCTGCTTCAGGAAGTCACACATACACCATATCCCTCCCCTTATTCAATTTCCTGACAAATGGTCAACGGATGTTACATCCTTTGTTATATGAAAATTTACTTTGATACACAATGTATAAAAACCCTGTACTGAGCCTCAATAAACGAGCTATTCTGCCCTTATACAGAATGGTCTCCATTCTTTCCTTTCACAGCCCATCCCCAGGTTGAAGCCTCCCCAGCCTTTTTGGCTCACAGGCCGATGCGAGATCTCAGGCACCCTTAGCTCGAGGCCCGCGGGTCGGGTCACTTAGGATTATAAAGGCAAAAATGAAACCATTACTGACCTCAAGAAACTTACATTCTATCAAAGTTCCATGTGAAGTAAAACTTACTAAAATTTTTTTAAGGGGGTAGAGGATTCCTCCTAACTAGAGATCTTTAAGCAGAGTACTCTATTGCTCTCTGTTGTACTGGGGATTTCTTCATATACAGATTAGATTAAATGATCACTAAGGTCTTTTCCAATTCAGATTTAGTGTGAATAATCTTTTTCCAAACAATATTTATCGAGAAAATGAAAGTTATTTTATTTGATACTAGTTATTTTAAAGCAGAGACACTAAGTAATGAATTTATAAACCCAAGAACTATATGAACATAATTACAAACCACTTCTTGTTAGAGACAAAGAGCCTGTTAAACATCACCAAACCCCTGCCCCCAAAAAGTGCATACCAGGAAGCAGGATACGATCAATTACCTCAAGAAAGTGTCAAGCAGGCATCCTGCTTCAAGAGATCACACATACACAAAGATAATCACCACATTCCTCCCCTTACTCAATTTCCTGACAAATGGTCAACAGATGTTACATCCTTTGTTATATGAAAGTTTGCTTTGCTACACAACGTATATAAACCCTGTACTTTGCCTCAATAAACGAGCTATTCTGCCCCTATACAGAGTGGTCTCCATTCTTTCCTTTCACAGCCCATCCCCAGGTTGAAGCCTCCCCAGCCTTCGGCTCACAGGCAGATGCGAGATTTCAGGCACCCTTAGTTCAAGACCCGCGGGACGGGTCACTTCTTACACAAATAAAGTCAGATGTAAACAACTGGAATAATATCAATTGCTCATAGACAGGCCGAGCTACTATAATAAAAATGACAATTCTACCTAAATTGGTCTACTAATTCAGTGTCATACCAATCAAAATGCCAAAAAATTATTTTATATAACTGGAAGAACAAAAGATCAAAAATATCATGGGAATTAATAAAAAAAATACAAAGGATAATGGCTTAACAGTACTAAACCCCAAATTATATTATAAAGTAGCAGTCATCAAAACCATTTGGTACTGCCTAAGAAATAGAATGGTGGATCAATTGAATAGATTAGATATACAAAACACAATAATCAAGGCTTATAGTAATCTAGTATTTGATAAATTCCCAAGTCCCAGCTTCTGGAACAAGAACTCATATTTGACAAAAATTGTTGGGAAAACTGGAAAAAAAAATATCTCAGAAACTCAGCAACAACCTATATCTCTCACTCCATACCAAAATAAAGTCAAAATGGGTACATGATTTGGGCATAAAGGGTGAATCTACAAGCAAATTAGGGGATCAAGGAATAATTTATCTATCTCTGGAGAAGTTAGGAATTTAGGACTAAAGAACTAGAGAACATTATGAAAGGCAAAATAGACAACTTTGATTACATTAAATTAAAAAGGTTTTGCACAAACAAACCAACGGAAACAAAATTAAAAGAGAAGCAGAAAACTAGGGAAAAATCTTTACAGATAGTATCTCTAATAAAAGTCTCTTTTCTGAACTATATAAAGAACTGTGTCAAATTTATAAGAACATAAGTCATTCCCCAATTGATAAATGGTCAAAGGATATAAACAAACAATTTTCAAATGAAGAAATCAAATACATCTATATAGTTATATTTAAAAAATGCTTGAAATCACTATTAATTAGAGAAATACAAATTAAAACAACTCTGAGATACCACCTCATACCTCTCAGATTGGCTAAGATGACAGGAAAAGAGAATGATAAATATTGGAGAGGATGTGGGAAAATGGGACACTAATGCCCTGTTGGTGGAGTTGTGACATGATCCCATCATTCTGGAGAGCAATCTGATAATGATTTAGAGCATTTTTCATATTTCTTTTTCAATTGCAAAATTGTTTTAATTTCTTCATCACAAAACTTCTGTTCATATCCTTTTGACTTTTATCAGTTGGAGTATTCTTATAAACTATACCCAAAGGACTATCAAACTGTGCATACCCTTTGACCCAGCAATGCCATTACTGGGTCTGTATCCTAAGGAAATCCTAAAGGAGGGAAAAGGACCCACATGTATAAATATGTTTGTAGTAGTTCTTTTTGTGGTAGCAAAGAATTGGAAAATGAGTAGATGCCCATCAATCAATAGCTGAACAAGTTGTGGTACATGAAGGCAATGGAATATTATTATTCTATAAAAATGATAAACAGACTTATTCTATAAAAAATGATAAACAGAAAGGCCTGGAAAGATTTACATGAACTGATGCTATGCAAAACAAGCAGAACCAGGAATACACTGTACACAGTAACAGCAAGAATGTGCAATGATTAACTATGAAAGACTTGATTCTTTTCAGTGGTTCAGTAATCCAAAGCCATCTCAATAGACTGAACAGAAAATACCATTTGCATTCAGAAAAAGAATTAAGGAAACTAAATTTAAATCAACATATGCTATGTTCACTTCTTTTCTGTTTTTTTTTAATCTCTCCCATGATTTTTCCCTTTTGCTCTGATTTTTCTCTCTCAACATGATTCAAGAAATAATGCAAGAAAATTGTCCTGGAGTTATAGAACATCAGGGAAAAGTAGAAATAGAAAAAAAAACTACCAACACAAATAAAACCAGATCTGAACAGTTGGAAAAATATCAATTACTCATGGATCTAATATAATAAAAATGATAATTCTGCCTAAAAAAAGTGTAGCGTACAAGATGTGGGAAATGCAAGGATACCAAGTAAATATGAAGTTGAATATAGCTCCATTTCAGAAAAAAAAAAGCAGAGATGGATTTGGCTTTTCAAATGGATTCTTTGGAGGGTCCCAGCTTAACTACCACTGTTAAAATAGTTGTTCTACTTATATGAACTTTTCTCTGTACCCTTCTTAAAACCATATTACATAAAAAATTATATATGAAACTATCCCTTTTTACAGATGATATGATATACGTGAAAAATCTCAAAGATTCAACTAAAAAGTTAATTGAAACAATTAATACTTTTAGTAAAGTAGCAGAATAAAAAATAAATCCACATAAATTATCAGCATTCTTATATGTCACAAACAAAACCCTGCAAAAAGAGATACTAAGAGATATTCCATTTAAAACAGCTCTAGACAATATAAAATATGTGAGAGTATGCTTGCCAAAACACACCCAAGAACTATATGAACAAAATTATAAAAAGAGTTTTTACATAAATAAAATTAAGATTTAAAAATTGGAGAAATTAATTGTTCATGGAAAGGCAGGACCAATAACAAAAATGAAAATCTTACCTAACCTAATTTATATATTTAGTGTCATTTCAATTGAATTACATGAACAAAATTCATTCAGAGGAACAAAAAATCAAGAACATCAAAGGAACTAATGGAAAAAAATGTAAAGAAAGGAGATTTAGTATCATCAGATCTTAAATTATACTGTAAAACAGTAATTATTAAAACTATATGTTACTGTATTTCATACCTCTCAGATTGGTTAAGATGAGAGGAAAAGATAACGATGAATGTTGGTGGGGATGTGGGAAAACTGGAATATCAATGCATTGTTAATAGAGTTGTAAAATGATTCAACCATTCTGGAGAGCAGTTTGGAACTATGCCCAAAGGGCTATCAAACTATGGAATACCCTTTGATTCAGCAATGGTTCTTATTTTTTTTTTCTTTCTTTCTTTTGAAAATTTAAACTGTTCTTTTATTGTTGGTAAAATAAACTGATTTAACCGTCTTATAAAAAAAAAAAGCACAGACACACAGACACACACACACACACACACATATACACAAAGCCAGCAGCAGCAGCAGCAATAACCACAACAATAGCAACAATATTGCATTGCAAGTAAGAAGACCTTGTTTATAGGGCTCATTTTCCTATTTACTAGCTATGTAATACGGGACAAATCAATTAAATTCTCTGTGTGAATTTCTTCAACTCTGATAGAAAGTGGTTAGATTAGATAATTTCTAAAATTATGCATGAGAAACATGTAAAATATAAGCATTCATATTAACTAAATTCAAAAAATCCTTTGAAGAACATTAAAAATATTTATGGCATTGTTTTAGACATTAATTCAATTGGTAAATACTATACCAGAAAATATGGAGTTCAAATATCTACTTCTAAATATAAGCCTAAATATGCTCTTATGATTATACATAAAAAATATGTGAATATATACACTAAAAAGGTATCATTATCTAGTAAAGAGGTGGTCTTGAAGAAAAGACAGCTTATTTTCTTTTTTTTTTCTAGCCCCAGGATATTTTTTTTTAATTTTTTATTTTATTTGCATAACATATGTGTGGGTAATTCTTCAACAATAACCCTTACATAACTTTCCGTTACAAATTTTTCCCCCCAACTCCCCACCCCTCCCCTAGATGGCAGGATATCCACTATATGTTAATTATGTTAAAATATTGGCAAATCGAATATATGTATACATATTTCCAAACTTATCATTGGTGTGCAAGAAAAATCTTATCTACACAAACGATATATCAGATAAAGGAAACACAATGTAAGCAAACATCAATCAGGGAGTATGAGAATGTTATGTTGTGGTCCACATTTCGCATCCCTCTCTCTGGGTGTATATGGCTTTCTTCAGTGAACAATTGGAGGTGGTTTGAAACAT
>JAJPUD010004982.1:32385-48563 GCA_023553655.1 Myrmecobius fasciatus | reverse complement strand
GAAGGGAGGAAGGGAGGGAGGGAGGGAGGGAAGAAAGGGAGGAGAGAAGAAAGGAGGGAAAGAAGGAAAGAAGGAGGGAAGGAGGGAAGGAAGAGATTTGATAAATATGTTCTAAGTTCATGGAATTAAAGGGTTATATAGACTGTGGGTTGAAAAGGTTCCAGAAATTCTCTAATCATAATTCTTTGCTTTATAACAAGATTATAAGATGATCAATTCTGACAGACATGGCTCTTTTCAACAATGACGTGATGCAAGTCAGTTCCAATGGTCTTGTAATCAAGAGTACCATCTGCACTAGAGAGAGGACTGTGGGGAACTGAGTGTGGATCACAACATAATATCTTCACTTTTGTTTGCTTGTATTTTTGTTTTCTTTCTCTTTTTTTTTTCCTTTTTGATCTGATTTTTCTTGTGCAGCATAATTGTGGAAATATGTGTGGAAAAATTGCATGTGTTTAATATATAATGGATTGCTTGCACCTAGTGTTGAGATTGGGGGGAAGGGAAGGAGAAAAAATTTTAGAACACTAGGTTTTGCAAGGGTGAATGTTGAAAACTATCTATGCATATGGTGTTGTGCCACAGTTCTCCTGTCTCAGTTTCCCTCAATTGTTCTGTTTCAGTTTCCCTTGATTGTTCTGCCCAAAAATAGCAGACCCCACTTCCTGACCATCAGAAATAATTGGACTCACATTCCAAAGGAGTCATAAAACCTCCAGATAGCCATTCTCGACAGACCCCTTATCTTTTGGCTTCAGACTTACTGTCTTCCTTTCCCAAACTCAGCACTCTTCACTCCCTACCTGCCAGAACTGAATTTATAATTTCCTTGGACCCCAGGTGTTTCTCAGCTGTTCCCATGAGTTCCTTTTCCCTGACCTATGAAACCTATAAAATCCTTGATGCCCCTCAATGAGCTACTGAATACTTTGTGACATTAGTCCTATTCAGTCAGCTGTCATGTCTGTCAGTCTAAACTCACAATGGACTGTGTGCTTTGAGACAAGAGTCCCAGCAGTCCGGATCCATAACTATGAATTCTGAACTCTCATTTAGATAAAGTATTATCTAATCTCCAATGTGTGATACTGCCTCAGTTTCTCCCTGAGCATTACAATGTTTTAAAAATAAAAAGATTTAAAGAAAATTATTTTTACATGCTTTGCAATAGGGGCAGTGCCCTGTGTTTAATGAAGGGTGAACAGAGTTCTTAGGAAAAATCATAGCTTAAATGCTTAAATCTCTTTCTAATCACCACTCCCTTACTTTTCTATCATCCCCTCTAAAAAAAAAATAGGACTTACATCTGGCAGAAATTTATCTTGTCAGTATCTCCCTCATGAAATTCCTTTTGACTTACTGTAACTATTTGCAAACAGGAACCTGATTCCTTGATAGCTGGGGATACAAATGTATTAGGCAAGGTGAGAATGAAGGAGTCAAGATGAGAGGATTAAGTACAGTTCTTTTAGGGATTAATGTATATTGGCAGTTTGGAAAATGTCATTTGAATAAATTTCTTTGTAGGTAATTTATTCATTTTTAATCATTGACAAAAGGAATTAACATTGGGGATTTTGTGGACAGTTCTGGGACTTAAATAGTCAGGGAGATCCGAGTACTTGTCCAATCTCAAATTCTTATTAGCTCAGTGACCTTGGGAAACTAACTACTTCTCTGAGCCTCAGTTTCCTCATTGGATAGTATAGCTTTTAAGGTTCCTTCAGCTTTAGACCTATGTCTTCTGAAGCCTTTACTTTATAATTTATCTTAAGATCACAGATTTAGAACTGAAAGGAACCTCGAGGGCCTGGTAGTCCAATCCTCTTATTTTATACATGAGGAAATAAAATTAAGACCCCTAAATAATATATGATTTGGGGGTTTTTCTTAGCACATATAATATTTTATTTTTAAACACTTTTTTAAAAACGTTTTTAAATTTCTATACATATTTCCAATTATGTTGCACAAGAAAAATCAGTTCACAAAAGGAAAAAAGAGAAAGAAAACAAAATGCAAACAAACAACAACAACAACAAAAAAAAAAAGGTAAAAATACTATGTTGTGATCCACACTCAATCCCTACAGTCCTCTCTCTGGGTGCAGATGGCTCTCTCCATCAAAAGACCCCTGGAACTGGCCTGAATCACCTTGCTGTTGAAAAGAGCCATGTCCATCAGAATTGATCATTGCATAATCTTGTTGCTGTGTACAATGTTCTCTTGGTTCTTCTCACTTCAGTTCATGAAGTCTCTCCAAGCCTTTTTGAAATCATTCTGCTGATCGTTTCTTATTGAACAATAATATTCCATAACATTCCTATACCATAACTTATTCAGCCATTTTCCAACTGATGGGCATCCACTCAGTTTCCAGGTCCTTGTCACTACAAAAAGGGCTGCCACAAACATTTTTGCACATGTGGGTCCCTTTCCCTCCTTTATGATCTCTTTGGGATATAAGACCAGTAGAGACACTGCTGGGTCAAAGGGTATGCACAATTTGATAGCCCTTTGGGCATAGTTCCATATTGCTCTTCAGAATAGTTGGATCAGTCCACAACTTCACCAACAATGTATAATATATTATTTTGCATTCAAATCTCAAATCAATACCTCACATTTTCCTTGATAACTTAAGTCTGTGAAGAACATATTCATCTAGATCAGGTTAAGCTGGGACCTGTGAACTTTTGTTGCTGTTTTTTAATCTAGTGAAAATTATATGTCAATATAATTGGTTTTATTTGTAATATCATGTATTTTGTTTTATGCTTTTCAAAACATTATTGTCACAGGGATCCATAGGGTTTTCCTGACAACAAAAATGTCTATCATGTAAATACACAAAAAAGCTAAGAACTCTTGATCTATCCAGTAAATGACATATTTTTTTGTTTATTCCTTTTTAAAAGATTCACAAAGGTGGATATATTTCCTCTGAAATAGGAATAGAAATAACAATCTAGTTAGATACAATATTCCTCTAAACACCTTATTATAAATTAAATATTTTTTATTTTTATAAGGATTTTCACATGCTGCTTCTTAAACTGTTCAGTAATATTCTTGGAAAATATTCATAGTTTTGAATTATTTCTACAAAATGAGAACAAATTAGCCTTTTGGTGAATATCTTTAGATAAGAATAAGTTATAATTTAATCCTATGTCTGCAATTCTTTAAAAATAAACATGAACAAGATGAGAGAAACATGCAATAATCACCCTAATAAATTCAGCACTAATTAAGCCTTTATACAAGAAGTAGGATCCCAAATAAGGTAATATATGAGGAAATTTGTGAAGATTTACAGTAGAGACGTGGAAATGTCTAAAAAGGATGGAGAAACTGCACGCTTGTCAAACACCTACTATTCTCCTGGACATTGTGTAAAGAAGTGATCTAGATGATTTTAATAAGCCAGCTGTAGTAGACAAATAAATATTACATAAATGTACTTGATGATGAAACACTGGCATGTGTGTATAGGTACTCTGAGTCAGATAATGAAATGTAATTAGATGCTGCAATCTCATCATAGCAACAAATTATAGATGGAAATAGGATGTGGTAGGTATCATGCAGGAGCCAACAGATAAAAATTTAGATAAATTGAGAGTTTCATTCTTTACCAAGTAATAATTTATCTTGTCCTAAACTTCAAAACAAAAATGAAATTAGCTGAACAAATTATATAACATACAAAGGAAAAGAAGAGCAAAACCTCATGGACATTTCTAATTGGCCTTACTCTTCTTCACAATGTTTTCCATCTTTCAGTATTATTAAGGATGAATTTTTTTATCTCAAAAAAGTAAGATAAACAAATAAAGAAAAAGCAACAAAAAACAAAATAAAACAACTCCCTTACAACATGTAAGACTTTTTACTTAACCTCAAAAAATATATTTGGTGGTGAAAAAAAAAACAAACCTCAGAATACACCAGTTAATTAAACAAACTATTTCAAATTCAATAATTCTTCAATTTCGAAAACACTCCAGAGAAACAAAGAAAGTTTGATTTCTCCCCCACTCCCCAGAGGATAGTATATCCATTTTAACTATAATTTTATTTAAATTAAGAGAAAACATATAGTGAATCCAAAAATTAGGCAAACTCAGATCCCTTCCTTGATCACTTTCAGTTAACTACTATAAATCCAGAAACTAAAATGAGATATTAAGATATTTCAAGATAATGATGTTATGCTAGGAACATAGGTTGATCCTTCAAATGCCATATGTCTTTATCAAAAAATCTCCATTCTCATCTCTATGCTTGAAATTAAATTTTTAAAAAAATTCTAAGAGCCTTATCTTCATTTTGTATTCATTTTTATTTTGACTTAGTTGCCTCAAAGTAGAAGTTTGCTTATTGATGCTGAGAAGAAGGGATTAAGTAAAAAAAAAATTTAAGGAAGCAGACATATATTATATAGATCTAAAGCTGGAAGTGACCACAGAAATTACTTGATCCATTTCTTTCATTTTACAGATGAGGAGACTTAGGCGCAAAGAATTTATGTGACTTACCCAAAGTCACACACAAAATTAAGTAATGTTGACAGGATTTTTTGACTCCAGAAACAGTTGTTTTCCCACTGTGCCACAGTACTTTACCAAAATAAGAATAAGGACTAGATCTGAAATTTTATTGATACAGGGAATTCCTAGGGGATGAAGCTTTGTCTACAGATATAGTTCAGCACCTTCCCTATACCTTTTAATCTTAGAGGGTTACCTAGAGCAAAGCTTCTTAAACTGTGGGTTGTGATCTCATCTGGAGTTAGGTAACTGAATGTGGGGGTTATGAAATTATGATTTATACACCTACTTTATATGCCTATATTCCTCCAGGTCATACAAAAATTTCTTGGGCAAAAAGGGATTTGAGTAGAAAAAGGTCTAAGAAGCTCTGATCTAGATCGAGTACTGAGAAGTTAAATGACTTCTCTAGTCACACAGCCAGCATGTGTCAAGAGGCAGAACATGATGCCTTCATAGCCATGATGCCACAGATACATTTTTATTTTGTCACTGGTAAAATCAAACATCTGGTTTCTTCACAAGCCTTGAACCTTTTACATCATCTTCATTTCTATCATCAAAAGTTTTATCTAGGTCCTAGTCACCTTTAACTCACAATATTGCAATCTTTTCCCAATCAATTTGCTTTAAATATTTTGCCTTAAACACCTTCTCTACATAATCTTCCTTATAATGTTTGACCACACCCAACTTTGCAGAAACTTCCAGGAAGATGACAAAGGTTGACTACATTCTGACACAGAAATAAAACCTACTTTAGGGAAGGGTATACCTTCCATTTTGCAAAATCTATCTATTGATTTGTGGTTTTATTAGTAGAATTAGAGACATCTTTGTGATTCTTAGAATTTTCATGCTAAAATTCTACAAAAGCATAAATGTCCAAGTTTTCTTGCGGCCCTAAAACCAATCATAAACTAGGTAGGAGCATATTGATCCATAAATCAAAAAGTCTAGCACTGTGTCATATATTTTAAAAAATTTTCCTCTGACATTTTACTTGGGTTAAGGCAAATGGACTTTCATTCCATCTATAGTGACCAAGCCTTGCTCCCTTCCATCCTAGTCCAAAGTTGAAGGCCTCTGTCACAGGTCACTTTTTTAATTAGGCTATCATAATCCTGAGTAAAACTGGTATGTATCTGGAAGGCAATATATTAAACATATACTTATATTTATGTCATGTCTAATATAAAATAGAATTCAGTAATATAAGTTATTTTGGGAAGAACAAAAAGTGAAAGAAAAGAATATAATCCTCTAGATTTTTTCAACAATGCAACTGATTTTCTTAAAGTCAAAACTGCATATAACAATTTCCAAAGTGAATTTATTGTACTAGAAATTTTCTTTCTTCCCAAACTTTCTTTATTGCTCTTTATGACATCCAAAACAATAATCAATCTTCAAACATGATGTTTTATGTTAGTTTCTTGTTGAAATAGAGAAATGTACTTTTAACAGTGATTTACAAACTTTAAATGAAAGCACAAAAAACAGAACTAAGCAGCAGGCTCATCTTTTTTGCCCATTTACTAAAACATAATTCTCAATAAATGGGCAATTATATTAAACTTGGATTTGAGTAATAGGGAAATGCTCTTTGAAAAGTAGACCACCACAATTCATATAAATGGAAACAATCTAAACTAACATTTTCCCCTTTTCTCTCTTGTACATTTTAAAGGTAGTAATTTTTGAAAAACTCACTTGGAAAAAAAAAAGCTGACACTTCTCTTTCCTCTCCTCTTTTCTGTCATTAATGATGAATAAATACATTTTTTTGGGGGGGGGAATCTCTGATAGGATTAAGCTGCAGTAAACATACCACTTGTACTGTCTCAATGAGAAAGCCCTTAACTGCCTATAAATGTAAAATTAAAAAAATAGGATGCAGAAACTAAAGAAAATAGAGTATTTCCAGAAGTAATTTTGAAAGATTATGAAGTAACTGTGTTTGGGGCTGATTTGGGAGTTTTTGGACTAGGCCTGCTAGTTGCATAGGAATAATTAGAAGACATGTGATAGAGGGAAACTGAGCCTCACAAGTGAAAAGAGAGAAAATAAGAATTGAAGAAAGTTAATAGGCATCTGGGGATATGTCTCTCCTAAATAGGAATTCTAGACACTAGAGATAGGAAACCAGAAAACCTGCCTAAATTATTCAGGAAGGCTAATAGATTGAGGAAAGGAAAAATAACTATATTTGCATCATATATATTAGAGAACCTAATTATCTGGCATACATCAATCAGGAAGTGACTCAAGGTATACAATACTATAAGCAATAGAAAGACTATTATTGTATGACTATGCTGTAGATCATTAGAAGTCCATGAATATAGTCCATGAAAATAATGTTTACCTTATTTTTAAATGCCATATATATTCTGAATTATAATCTAGGGTACCAAAATATTAAAGAAATCTTCAGGTTATGACTATTTTGTTTTAGGGACTTAAACCTTAAGAGATTTTATAACTGCAATTTTTAGAAATGCTATAGAAGGGATTCATAAAGTCTGAACAAGATGATTCATATGTTCATCTTCAATTCCATCATTTTGATTATAAACAGAGAAGAATCACATTTGTATAAATTAAAAGATTAATCTCGTACAAAAATATAGCAGCTCTCTTTGTGACTGCAAAGAATTGGAAATTGAGGAAATGCCCACCAATTAGAAATCGGTTGAACAAGTTGTGATATATGATTGTGATGGATTACTATTGTGCTTTATGTCATAATGATAAGTAGGATGATTTCAGAAATCCTGGACAGACTTACGTGAACTAATACAAAAGTGAAGTGAGCATAACTGAGAGAATATTTTATAATATTGTAAGGATAATCAACTGTGAAAAACAGCTACTCTGTTTCTATTGGGCTTATATCCCAAGAAATCTTAAAGGAAGGAATGGGCCTCATATGTACAAGAATGTTTGTGGCAGCCCTTTTTGTAGTGGCTAGAAACTGGAAACTGAATGGGTGCCCATCAATTGGAGAGTGGCTGAATAAATTATGGCATATGAATGTTATGGAATATTATTGTTCTGTAAGAAACGACCAGCAGGATGATTTCAGAGAGGCCTCGAGAGACTTGAATGAACTGATGCTGAGTGAAACGAGCACAACTAGGAGATCAATATACACAGCAACAACAATACTATATGACGATCAATTCTGATGGACTTGGCTCTCTTCCACAATGAAATGTTTCAAACCACTTCCAGTTATTCAGTAAAGAAAGCCATATACACCCAGAGAGAGGGATATGAAATGTGGACCATAACATAACATTTTCATGCTCTCGATTGATGTTTGCTTGCATTGTGTTTCCTTTCTCTGATTTTTTTTTCTTGTAGATATGATTTTTCTTGCACAGCAATGATAAGTGTGGAAATATGTACACATATATTCGACTAGTCAAGTATTTAACATAATTAACATGTAGTGGATATCCTGCCATCTAGGGGAGGGGTGGGGATTAGGGGGGGGGGAAAGTCTGTAACAGAAAGCTTTGTAAGGGTTAATGTTGAAGAATTACCCATACATATGTTTTGTAAATAAGTTTTAATAATAAAAAAAATTTTAAAAAAGAAAGAAAAAGAAAAACAGCTATTCTGATCAAGGCAATAATTCAATACAATTCCCAAAGTACCCATGATGAAAAATGCTATTCACCTCCAGAAGATCTGATATGTAAATTGAAGCATACATTTTTTATTTTCTTGATTTTTCTTGCTTATTTTTTTTGGCAACACAGCTAATAAAGAAATGTTTTGTATGACTTCACATGTACAACTGATATATTCTTTGCCTTCTCAGTGGATAAAGGAAGGATAGGAGAAAGGGATAACACTGGTAATTCAAAATGTTTTTAAATGAATGTTAAAAATAAAATTTTAAAAATGAACTAAAAGTTGTAGGCAAAAATATCACTGGCGTCTGTGTAGAGAACAATCTATACAGGGGAGGTACTTGTAGAATACTTTTAGATAAGAAGTCAGGATGGTCTAAATCAGAGTAGTCATCATGTAAGTGGAGACATGTAAAAGGTGCTGTGGAGATAGAATTCAGAAGAGTTGGAGACTATTTGGATATAAGTGAGGAAGTGAGTTATGAGTTGAAGATAACTTCAAAGTTGCAAATCTATGTGACCTATGTGCCCATAATTACCAACACTAGGGTTGATTTTAAGAAGAGATTAGTTGTTTCAGACATGCTGAGATCCCTGTGGGAAATGCAGTTGAAAATGTCCAACAGACATATAGTGATGTGGAATTAAAAATCAGCAGTGAGAATAAGGCTGAAAGTCATATGCATAAATATGGTCACTGAACTCATGCAAAGTAATGAGACCTGAGAATGAGTACACAGAAGAAAAAGATAAGAGAATCCCCTAAGGCAGCTAGGTGGTGCAGTGGATAGAGCACCAGCCCTGAAGTCAGGAGGACCTGAATTCAAATTTGACCTCAGACACTTAACACTTGCTAGCTGTGTGACCCTGGGCAAGTCACTTAACCTCAGTTGCCTCAGCAAAAAGCAAGAAAAAGAGAGAGAGAGAACTCCCTAAAAATAAATAAAATTCCTCATGTGGTTATGATACTAAAGTGAAAAATAAATATATAAAAAGCTTAGGAATTATGACAAGGATTATAAGATAAATATGAAACTGAAGGGATGTAAATGTTATAAAAATATTTAATCAGAGTTTTAGTTGAAAATATAATTTGTGTCAGGGGAAACAAAGAAAGAAGAAATTCCATTTTATTTTTCTCTTGATTATTTTCTATTAATCCTAAAATAGTCTGTCAGAAAGAAACTTGTCTCTTAAAGTGAGTCCTGGACATGATGGGATATGCTGTTTTAAAAAGTACTTTTTGTAACTGTCTTTCCACATAGGTTCCAAGGACATAGCAACAAGAGGGTGATAAGTTGAATGAGGCTTTCCCAATAAACAATTTGTTTTTGAAAATAAGCAATGACTGTGTAAATCTAAATTGAACCTCTATTACTCACTTAACAAAGTTAGAAAAAGTAGACTCTTAGAAATGATTTTAAAACTTCAATTTCAAAAATAAATGTCAAAAGAAAAAAACTGAGGTGGGTTATTCTGAATAGTCTCCTAGAGTAGTTTTTTGGGACAAAAGATTTTGTACATTAAAAACAACAACAATTGAATACTGGATAAACATTTCAGGAAACCAGTAAATAGAATGAAAGCCAATGCCCTTTGGAAAATGAAATTTTAGAGGGAAGGGGCAAAATCTCACTACTAAAATAAAAACAAATACCCTTCAACAATATTATTACTTTTTAAAGTGAAGTTAGTTTCTTCTCTTCAATTAATTCCACAGATATCATGGTATATCATGATATATTGTTGAAAAGGGATAGCAGACTTTTAAAAAATAGTTTTTTTTTAATGGAGTTCATTCATTTCCTAAATTACTCATGAAACTTGGTGCTATATCAAGGCAACAAACTTGATCTTGAACATTCAATGTTAAATATGTTGTTATGCATTTATGATGAAACAAAGGGGAAAATTATTTACATGACTCAGCCTTTACCCATCCATTAATTCATTTAGCCAGCCAAGAAACAAGTAATTATTGTCATCTTTGTTCCAGTACAGCATTAGATACCATAAGGGATGCACAACTTAAGACAAAGCCTTGATCTCAAGTAGTTTAAATATTAATTTGATAGCTTCTTTTATTTTACTTTTTTGGTAATTTCATTAAATTCTTTCCAAGTAAATTCTGAATGTTTTAGACAGTTAATTAAGGCTTTACCATAATCTGATTTTAACCAGTTTTATCCTACATCTCACTAATCTTTATGTAATCTTTGCTGTAGCAAAATTAGATGATTTGCTATAATGGAGCATGTTATTATATTTTACTGCTTTGGCATCTTTGTTCATATTTTTCCTTATGACTAAAATGTTCTTCTAACCAACCCTATCCTACCTCTTTATATAAAGATCTATATACTCTACAAAGTACCCACTCCATTGCACTTTCATGATCTATCCCCACATCCAGTAATGATAGCTCCTTCATCAGAATTTGCTGTACTTTGTACTTCTCTTTTGAACTTTTGAATTGTAAAAATAGCCAGTGTATTAGAAACAGCAGTAGTTTTCAAGTTAGGAAACTCCTAAGTTCCAATCCTGGATGTGACACTTAATTAGCTAAGTAAAAAGAGCTGGTTGGGATATTTAAGATGTTCTAGTACAATGACCTCTTTTAATATATTGGACTTAGTTCAGATAAATGACTTGCCTAGAGTTGCTTAATTAATAAGTGGAAAAGTTGGGGCTCAAAACCAAATCTTCAGACTTATAATGTAAAATTCTTTTGACCATACAAGTAAGCTGTGGTTTTCTAATGTGTACAATGGGGATGGTAATATCAACTTTATAAGATAGTTGATGAGGAAATCATTTTGTAAACATTAAAGTAACAGAAATGTTAGTAATTCTTATTATGCATTTTAGTTAAGTAACTTATGTACAAGACAATACTTGTCTCTGAGAACAGTAAAAAGACCCTTCCACTCAAAAGTTTCCATCTTTAAAAAAAGTATATTCTACTGGAGGAAAATATATTCAAAGAAGTAAATATAAGGTAAATAGAATAGAGACAAAACTTACGACCAAGGATAAGCAGAAATCAGACAAAGCTTGATGGAGTCAGAGTATAAGAAATATTTTGAGAGAAAGAATTGAGGAAGAAGTACATTCCAGGTATGAGAAATATTTTATGCAAAACATGAAGGTGTAATAGAATGATGAGTTTGAGGAATGGTTGTTAGTCCTGTTTGGCTAGAACATGATCTATGTGATACGAAATTATGTGAAATAGGGCTGACAAGGCAGGCTGATGCAAAATTATGTAGAGGGATCCAAATGCTAAGACCTTGTATTTTATCCTAGAAACAATAGTTTTATTATTATTTTTTTTGGTGGGATAGGATGACACATGATCAGACACATGTATTAAGGGGATTATTTTGGTAGCTGTAATGAAGCCTGATTTGGAGAGCAGAGAGAGTGGATGAAGGGATGTCTAGATATAATTAGATGAAAGTCCAATGTGGTGAGATGATAACTGAACACATGGCAACATAGGAAATTATCAAGGAACTGGATAAAGGGAGAAAAGTGTATGAAAGAATATTGGGGACATTTCCAATTGGGGGGAAGGGGAAGGGAGTCAGGAGATGGATAATGAATCAGCAAAAGAGGCTGAGAATAAATAGGCAGAAGAAACAGGAAAGAGCAATGTCATTAAAGCCAAAGGAGGAAAGAAGGTGTGGTAATTAGTATCAAAAGCCTCAAAGACTTCAAAGGATAAAAACTAATAAAATCAGCATTGGATTGAGCTCTTAAGAGAGCACAGAAGATAATGAAGTTGAGAGAAAGAAACTTACAGGTTTCAAGAGGGCAAAAAACACTTCATATTTATCTTTCTAGCTCAAAAGAATCTCACCCAGTAAGTACATTGCAAGTAGTAGAAACAATACTTGTCAGTTGATTAAGTTAGCATACACAACTTAAGTTGTTTTATTGTTTTTCTTTCCCCCAATAAACAATAGTACTGAAGTCACTGAATTAAAGTCAATTAACAATGTATTAAGTACCTTCTATGTGCCAAGTATTTCTATAATCACTGAGGATATAATAAATATCTATAGACTTTTGTAATTTTGTTTTTTAGTATGCATTCCCTTCCTGCTCACATAGGAAGAAAAGTGAAGATAGCACTGAAGTTTAATGAATATTAGAAAAAACTGACAGCATTGATTAGTAGATAAAAGAGGCCTAAGAATGAAGAGTTTAACATTCTAAATTTAATTCAAACTGGCTTTCTAACTAAAGTTGAGCAGATCACCTAATCCAGATCATTCTCAAATTGTTCAACAATTACTATCTGAACCTATACTAATGAAATCACAGGTTCAGCCAAAGAAGGATGATAATAAATTTGTCCCATCTGAATAACTAAAAGCTATAGTTTAAGTTGATAATATTCTTTAAAAGTCCCTTTCTCAATTGATGCTGAGTGAAACGAGCAGAACCAGGAGATCATTATACACAGCAACAACAATATTACATGATTATCAATTCTGATGGACAAGGCTCTCTGCAACAAAGAATTGTCTCAAACCAGTTCCAATTGTTCACTGAAGAAGACCATATACACCCAGAGAGAGGGATATGAAATATGGACCACAACGTAACATTTTCATGATCTCTATTGAAGTTTACTTGCATTGTGTTTCCTTTCTCTGATTTTCTTTTTTTTTTCTTGTAGATAGGATTTTTCTTGCATAACTTGTCAAGCATTTCAACATTATTAACATGTAGTGGACTTCCTGCCATCTAGGGGAGGGGAGGAGACTGGGGGTAAAATTTGTAATGGAAAGCTTTGTAAAGATCAATGCTGGGGAACTGCCCATACATATGTTATACAAATAAAAAGCTTTAATAAAAAAAAATGTCCCTTTCTCTGATAAAGTTTTTTGATAAAATACAGAGGCAAGGAGAAAACAATAGTTTGTCCAACTAAGGCAACATGGGATAGTTGAAAGAGTATTGACCTTGGAGTCAAGAAGATATGACATATATTAGTTACCTTGGGCAAGTTTAACTTAATCTCTCAGTGCCTTGGGCAACTCTCTAAGGTTAAAAATTGAAGAACAGTATTGGTCTATGTAGTTTCCTCACTTTGGAGTTCTTGGTGAGGATACTGAAGTGGTATGTCACTTCTTTTTCCAGCTTATTTTATATATAAAGAAATTAAAACAAACAGAGTGATAAAATTAGTAAGTATCTGAGAATGGATTTGAGCTCAGGAAGATGTCAGCCTAAGCCCAGGAACTGTACTCTATCCACTGTACTACCTAGCTGTCCAACAACAACAAATAGCAGTTCCTCACTTTGTAGTTCCTTACATCAGTGAAAATTCATGTGTAGGATTCATTATTATAACTAATATGATGGTTACTACTGTGATTTGTCCTTCATTTTGGAAGAGGATTTATGATATCGAGGGGCAAGGTCTAGTTTTGCATGTGAATTGGATTTAAATGAAGCAGAATCAAACAAAGCCCTCAGACTCACTCTTTTTTCTTGAATCAATGAAGTCAAGAAGACTAATGATGATGCAGGATGCAGTGCACCTTGGTGTCTTCAGTGTCTGACCAATGCTTCACAGTGCCACCTTCGTGGCTGTTCTCATCTGATCATTCTGCCGGGGAAGGAGGGTTGCTTGGGGCAGATATCCCTCTAACTCAACGACAGGTTTGAGGTCTGTTAGTTACCCGGAACCTTGTTTAGCCCATTTATGGTCTGCGGGATATGGTGCTAAACATGCTACAGTGTCCTGGAGCCACTGGTGAGAGGTGAATCTGCTTGACACTAAAGGCGGATGAGGAGCCCTATAAAGTGTTTAACAAGCCCTCATACCAGAGCTGCTACTGCTCTTGAACACCCGAACTCTATCACAGATATAGTTAATGCGGGCTTTTTGGAAGAAAAGTAGAATCAAGAAGGCAGGCAGGGGGTGATTTCACACTAATAGCTAACTTGAATGGGTAAATGAGACTACCTCAACTAGTGGGAATGCCTTGACCATAAAAATACAATGTGACTCAAAAACTCCAAAATCATGGGCAATCTTATAAAACTGAACATTCTTGAGAAATGCTGAGACCCAAGAGTGTTGAATACATCTTTGCTAGGAGAATAAGGAATATGTAAGAACCAACACCTATACTTCTTAATGGGAGTAGCTTAATGGGAATCAGCATACATAATTTCTAGGTCAATTTGAATTGAACCAAATGTGCTCTTTGGATTTAGCAAGTAGTGGAATCAACTATTCTAGGGTTTACCCAAGACTCACATATATAATACAAGAAAAGTTTATTTTTTCTAATAAACTGTATCTAATATGCCATGACTTTTTTTTAACTGCCCAAATAACATCACCCCCTTTTAATTGGAATATCATATGCCAGTCCAGTTCTTTGAGTTATTGGTTAGATATAAGGCATATGCAATATTGAAAGAAAATGAAAGCCTCAATGCACAGGAACAGAGAGAATAAGTGCCACTGCATATGAGTGGTTCTGCTTCTTCATTTCCAGTAGCACCTGAGTGGAATCCAAAGGCATTCTTACAATTGTATCCTGGTGATCTCATCATACCTTCTACCATATTCATAGCAGTGAAGAGAAATGTTGAAGTTGTCAGTGGTATAAGTATCTGTGACTATATGGAAGTAAAAGAATATATGTTCATAATTGCAGAGTGGGAAAGTGAATGCTATAATCTTCCTTTCTTGCTTGACTCACAATTGGTTAAAAAAAAAATAAAAATTTCCTATTGCAATTACAAGCAAGGCCAGTTCGGGGAAACAAGGAGGACATAGAGCCAAGAATTCAAGAAATTTTTCAATCTTTGTTTTGCAGGAAACTACCTAGGGCAATTCACTTAATCTTAGTAGGATACTGGCTTTGTCTAATATACAAAAGAATCAGAAAAAGAAAGCCTTTAGTGTGAAGGAATTCTTCAAAAGATTAGAAATGCAGACCAGAAATCAAAATTGCATTACATTGGCTGGATAAAAGTAGGATGAGGGAAATTTAAAGTGCAGTTTTTTAACTTCCCTACCTCTCCATATGTCAAGGCAGATCTTGCTTTTTCAATCAGTCTAAGGATTCTTTATGAGATCCCAGGTGAAGAAGGATTTCACTGGTCTTCATGTTCTTTGCCCAATTTTACTTACAAAAAGTTTTAAATATATGTATTGTATTTGGAAGTACCTCCTATTTCTCTCACAAGGAAATAATTTAATATGGAAATGTTTAAAGTAATTGTACACATGTAACCTATATCAGATTGCTTACTGTCTGGGAAGGGGGAGATAAGGGAGAAAAATTTGGAATTCAAAATCTTACCAAAATGAGTGATGAAAACTACCTTTACATGTATTTGGAAAAATAAATTAATATTGAGAAAAAAACATAAAAAAATTTTTAAAAAGGAAATAATCTAGTCCTTTAAGTGACTGTCTTTCTTGGTATTTTTATTACTCATATTCTCAGTATTTACCTTGGTCCCTGGCACATAGGCAATGCTTAATAAGTTATTGTTGTTTTAGCTTGACATTAACATTTGGCTTTATTTTAGTGATCATTTATTTATATAATTTAGTGATGTAAACTACTTTTGTATTCTACTTATTTTGGAAATTCTTAGAAATCTTTCTGTATTTCTTTGAATTCCTCATATTTGTCATTTCTTACAATGCAATAATATTCCAATGTAAAAAAAAAAGAGGAAATACATTTACAGTCTTTGAATATGGCAACTATTTTACAATTCTGTTTTACTGTTGCTAAATAATAACTTTTAGTGTTAAAAAATTAAAAGTGAAGAAAAGCTGGAATTTTAAATTAATGAATTTAATAATCACTGTAGCTTTGACACTGATGTATCAAAAGCATATATATGTAATATAATCAAAGTGCTCTCCTTACTCTCTCTCTCTCTCTCTTTCTCTCTCTCTCTCTCTCTCTCTCTCTCTCTCTCTCTCTCT
>JAJPUD010004982.1:0-32285 GCA_023553655.1 Myrmecobius fasciatus | reverse complement strand
CCCCCCCCTCCATACCCACCCACTCCACCACTCTCCTCCCCCCCCCCCCCCCTCACTACTCAATTTTTCAAAAGTGCTTTTAGCCAAGTTGGCTTATGTAGCAATCCTACTCACTCCTCAATCTGAAGCTTTCCCTCATTTCTCTCTGAAAAATCATTATCTACTTCCCTCCCAATAAATACACTGATGGGAGGAAATAGATATAAGATCCAAAGAAAAGAAATGTGTGAATAGTTTGTAATTTATGAGTGATGGCTTTGTTAAATTATGTCCTCATCATATGTCATTTAGGTTTAGTCTTTTAATTTTAATCAAGCTTACATAATGTGTTTTGTTTTTGTTGCCACATTTTAGGCAAAATACTTATTATTGATAAATTGAAAACGTCTAAAAGAAGAAAGCCAGGAAGGCGATGGACCTGAATATAATGCCAAATTAGGCTTAATTAAAGGAAGAGATATTCAGCTTGAATTACAGAACATTTAGATATAATAGTTTTTTTTTTAATATTCTGTCAAGTGAAAGAATAGACTTCTTTTCGTTAGTCTCAGAAGTCAGAATTAGGAGAGGCAAAGAAGTAAATTTAAACCTGATCTAGGGGAAATTTTGCTAATAAGGACAGTAAATTCCTCCTTCACTGAGACCTTTAAAGAAAGATTGGTAGACTCTTTTGTTGGGTATGATGTAAAGGGGACTTTTGGTTAGAAACAGATTACAGTGAATGAAATCCCCTTCAATGCAATAATTCCAAAGTTTAGTATGGAAGCAAAGGAAACAGCAAAACTGAGGGAATCAAGGAAATTAAAAAAATAAAAAAAATTTTTTAAAAAGTAGTGGAAAAAATTCATCCTCGCCAAATTCTGTGGAAATGTGACTATCTTAGTAAATGGGGTAAGTTAAAATAAAGGTTTTAAGTTAGCTAATGTTATAAAGGAGATGGCAGTATTGAAATACACATCTGTGGGATTCAATGGAGAACAAAAAGTGTATTATGTATAATAGTGGAGTACAGCTTTTAGAGGAAACATTAGTAAAGTCCTCTTTCTCTTTCCCCTTTCTCCCTCCCCTTAGGGTGCTTCTGTTCTAACAATCTGTCAATGATTCTAAAGTCTTCTGGCCTAGGAAGAATCCTACAAACATTGCTGACTGACAAGACAGATAATCTGCTGGTCTATGATAACTAAACTCCTGAGACAATAGTGAATAGACCATTCCTCAAACCTACCTGAAAGCCATAAAATATGAAGCTCGGATCTAATTCTGTCCTATAAATCTATCTCCTTTCTCTTGGTTGTATGTTAAATTCTTGTGGAATTTAGCCTACTTCAAGTAGCATTACAATTATAATACATTTTGCTCCTTGACAATGGGTTCAAGCCTGCAAATTCTTTTGAGACACCTTGCAACTCTGGTCTGCAACCCCCCACCTTTTGGAGTCCCTTCTGCACCACAACAGGAGGACCTATCTGGCAGGTAAAAATATAGACAAAAAGGTGTCTTAGAGTTTCTCAGATAAGGGAGAGAGAAACTGGAGAGGACAAGCAACTATTTGATTTAATGCAGATAGGAAAGATGCAAGGGCAGCCAGATAGAAACACCTTAACCAACTAGAGGAAATTCAGATGCAAATTCTAACACAAAAGGAACTTCCTGCTTCTTAAGATTCTAAAGAAGCACTTAGAAAGACTCAAGCAAAGCAGTTTAAAAAACAAACAAACAAACAAACAAAAACCGCTGGCCAGAATTGAATGACAGATAAAACATTTTGATTTGGCAGGAAGTGGCTGTGGAAAGATCAACATTAAAAGTGTGTGTGTGATATGGTGGGGTATTCCATTCTTCAGATTTCCTCCCCAAACAAGACAGAACAGCACTAGAAGGGTAAAGTAGCAAAAATAAACAAGAGTTTGCATAGAGTAGTGATCCTAGAGCAAAGGAAGAAGGCCAGAGGAAAGACAGAGGTCTGGCAAACATTTCCAGAGCAGCAGGATTAAGAGGTATCCTCAGCTACAGGAATTCTCATTTTACTTACAATGTGGGAGGTCAGACATCCAATGAGAGGAAGATTGAAGGACTCTCTGCTGTTGGGACTCCAGGCACAGCTGTGTTGACCAGACACAGTCCTAGGCTGTGCCTACTGGTGAGAAAGAACTAGCATATACCCAGTAAATATAGTAGAGATGTAGCTGTGTTGGACTGAGAGAAACTAAAGAATTGATCCCTGAAGCAAGCAGGTAGAAGGCACTGATAAGAGATCAGTTAAGCTCCATGGTTCCACTCGCTGGGGAGGTCCTCCAGTCAGAAATCCCAGTTATGTCAAACCTTTGAGACCCACCTTCTGTAGAGTTTGAGCAGTCTTATGCCATGCTTGCCATGCCCTTTCAGAAATCCCAGTCAGGTCCCTGAAGTTAAATTTTCCCTATAAAATTTACTTATGGGCTATCCCTGGCTGCTGCTTGCTTCCTTTGGGTCAATCTGCTATAGCACTCTGCCTTGTGGTGTCTTTCTCCTTACCACTCCTCCATGCCATGTGGTATCTCTCTTAACTCCATTATGTTTCCCACCCCCATTTCTCCTCCTAACAGCTAACTCTTTTAGGGTGCTAAGTCCCTCTCAGAATTTAATCTGCCAGCTAAGGACATGCCCCAACTTCATGGGGTACTCCCTTTCTACTGGGAAATTGTGAGTTCCACTGAGGAACTTGTCTTTCATATGCCATTCCACCTCTATTGGATCCCCTCATTTTGTCTGTAATCTCTTCCCTAAATAAATCTACCTTTTGTCAAAGAATGGTCATTGTGAATTCTTCACATGACTGAACCCTAACTTTTGATGCCTGCCATCATCTGGTGTCTACATCATTTTGGTCTTTGAACCACATCACTTTCAGTTCCAGACCAGATTAAGGATTACAGTTGGTGGGGTATTTGCAGCATAGCATGACTGGATGTCCTAGCTCTCACTTGGAGGGGAAAGGGAAAGCTGGGACTGGGCCCCTGACAAAGCTTAAAAAATAACAGTAAGCTCTTGGAGAAACCTTCTGCTTGACTCCAGATTTGAATTGGTTTGGTTAAATTTCTATCTTTCAAATTAAGCAGGTTGTCCAAGAAGTTTTGCCCTAACATCCACAATTTATTCAAGTATGCTTTTTTTTTTACTGTTACATCAAAGAAACAAAAGGACCAGAACAGATCTCATCAGATTACCTTCCTCAATCCCTCACCGCAACTTCCACCTTACCAAAACACCTTCATTCAAATTATTTAGGGCTTCTTGTCTTGTAATGTAAATAAAACCAGTTTTTACTTTTGTTTTCTTGTAGATCTTTCTGCCAGGACAGCTTCATTTGTTATACTATATATAACCTTAGAACACTTATTCAAGTGATGCAGTTTTATGGTGTAGACCATTAGTGTTAAATACTGAATTTAGGCATATTTTAATAAACATTATTTAGTGTTTGATGGGGTAAGAAAAGCCTACTGTAAAAGACTGTACTAGGGAATGAATAGGCTTCTTTCAATTTCATGGGAATCTTAAAAAGTTTAGGTTTTAGAAAAACCTAAAAAGTTTATAAGTTCAAAGTCATAGCAATATCAAAGATGATCCAGTCCTATGTGTAGATAGTACTGCAAATAGCACAGGAAGCAGGAAAAAGAGACTATCTTAGTTCATTACAGTAGATCACAAGGACTCAAAAGACATAGCTACAATTCAGCAGAATTACCTAAAAGGTTGTGAGGGCAACTATTATCTGTCTGAAAAAAGCAGAGAGATTCTATTCTTTCTGGAAATGATGAGTAAAATAAATTCTAGAAAGTGTTAGTGGGTGAGGGTTATGTCAAATATGTGTGTGTGTGTATATGTATATATATGTAAATTTATTTTTAATCATGAATAAAAACCATCTCTCTGACAGCAGAAACATTTTCCAAACCAAAAAGATAGACCCTCCCACCTTTTAGCATTTTTGTAGATTATAGTTTAAACTACAGAAAACACAAAGAATCTTAAATAACAGAGCAATAAACTATCAAGTTCTCAAAAGAAACTGAAGACATATATAATGGATGTGCTATGTATATATGTAGACATATATGCTATATACAAAAATATATACTATATAGTATATATACATAAACACATTTATAGTTTATACACATGTAAAAATTCTTAATTTAAACATACTAACAAATAAAACAAATAAACAATATAACAAATAAAATGCCCTTCTCAAGAAGACAAATAAACAATCAATAAACATTCATTAAGGTCCTACTGTAAGAGATTAAGCTAAATGCAGGTTTAAATAAGTAACTGGCATCCAAAAACACAGGTTTCTATACTCCTCAATTAGCTGATTTTTGTTGTTGCTATTGTTTTGTTTTCATATTCTTGAGTCTAAACTAAAGATATTATTTTTCATCTAAGGAACAGGAAATTTGAAATTAAAGGAATATAACAAATTCTAACAAAAAAATAGAACTCATAATGAGAGTTGTAATGGAAACTTTTTCTTTGTTGAATGTTTGCTACTGTTATAATAAATAATTGCAAATTAGGGAGAAAATATCACTGATACTTCACTTCATCAAACTGAAAAGAAACATACCATTTGGATGGATTGTACCACGTTATCATACAATCAATTTTAATAGTTTAAAATGAGTGTATTTTATTTTCAGTTTAAATACAGTAATGCACATTCTTTTTTTCTCCTTTCCTTCTAATTCATTCATTCTCCCCATTCCCACCTCACCAGAAAGTCCAATAATTTCTTTTTAATTGCAAATGAAAATGAATCTATCACTCTGTATATAGCTTGTTTCATTGATATTTTGAGTGAAATTTGAGTGAAACACCTAAGCCCTTAATTGTTTCACTTCCGGAAAAAAAAAAAAAAAAAAAAAAAACTCCTTTAAGGAAAGCATGTTGTAAATTTGGAATCCAATTTATAGTATGACAAATTTGGTGATAGATAATGGTTAGCAGGAAGTTAATTCTCTTCCCCTCCTTTTCCCTCCCTCCCCCAGCAAAAGGGAAACCAAGGACTAAATAGTGATAAAGACTAAAAAGAATGAGAAAAACATCAATGAGATATTTAAAATATACAGAAAATAAGAAACCCAGACTAACACAAACACTATAAATCTGTTTCTTATGAGTTGCTTCTAAAGAGTAAAATAAAGTATACATTTTTAAAAATCCAGACTAGGTAACAGTGTTGTGCCACAGTTTCCTGTCTCAGTTTCCCTCAGATGTTGTTTCAGTTTCCCTTAATTGTGCTGCCCAAAAATACCAATCCCCACTTCCTGACCTTCAGAAATAATTGGACTCACATTCTAAAGGAGTTATAAAACCTCCAGATGGCCAGCCTCGACATACCCCTTTATCTGTATGACCCAGACTAGTAGTTTTCTTTGTCCAGTTTCTGTCTCAGGGCTTCTTACTCCCTACCTGCCAGAACTGAATTTATGGTTTCCTTGGACACCAGATGTGCTCAGCTGTTCCCATGAGTTCTTTGTCTCCCTGGGCTATGAAGATTATAAAATTCGTGTTCCCGACCAATGAGGTGCTGAATACTTTGTACTATCAAGTCAGCTGACATGGCTGTCAGTCTAAGTCTCTGGGCTGGACTGTGTGCTTTGAGACATAAGTCCCACAAGTCCTGATCCATAGCTATGGATTCTGAACTCTCAATTAACATCAATAAAGTATTACCTAATTTCCAATGTGATACTGCCTCAGTTTCTCCCTGAGCATTACAACAGTAGCTCATGATTTTATTTGCAATCCTTTTTGTTCTTTGTATCCTGAAATATTCAGGGTTTTTGATTGGTAAGTTCATAACAATAACAAAGAACATTTAAATAAAAAAAATAGAAAACTTCCACCTCGATAGAATTTAATAAGTTAATATTTCTAAAAGGCATTTCTATGTCACAGTTCATCTCCATATAATATAGTAATTCAGAAACATATCAAACTCACCACTTCTAAGGAGGCTTTCAGGCAATGTGTCTCCCTAAGATCCACAGATGTCTATGTACCTTTGTCTAAGGATCTTGAGGAGCTTTACAAACATAATTATACCCGACAACACCCTCGCCAAAATCTTACCTTGTTATGAATGATCATTTGGCAGCCTAGGAAGCTACAATGGAGTCATCATTAGCAATAAAGTAATCACCTTATAATTGGCAAATCTATCATAAAAAAGTTATTTAGCTGAATGTATTTTTCCATTTGGTCTTCCCCCATTCTCCACTTTTCAAATATAAATCAGAGGGAATCTGTATTGCCTAAAAGAATAATAGCGTACATAGCTGGGATTGCATATCTGAATATGTAACTTCCAAGCTGTATTACATTATGGAGCACTAAAATTGTACAAATCAGGTTTTCCTTCTTAAAGCATTCAATTTGTTTATTTATCATTTATTCTACATGAATTCAATTTGTTTATTTAGAACTTATTCTATATGACAAACTAGTATCTATGGTGTTTATGAAGAACATGAATACTATAAAATAAGAAACTATAGCTAATCTTTTGACTGGCATATTTATATTTTCATTTAACTTTCAACTAAAATAAATATGATTAAGTATTAGTGGACAAAGGAGAGAGTAGGAATCTAAAAATCAACTGTGAAGGTTCTTGTTTGTGTTATCTTTTTTTAGAGTTGTACCAATAGACCTTCTGTACCTGTTGATTACCTATGTGTAATAGCCACCCACAAAAGGCCTGAAGGAATTCATTCTGTTTGTCAATATCAAGTGTTTAGAATGATTAACATACTTAAGATACTTAAGAGAGCCTTCAAGGTGACCATTAAGTGTGAAGGGTGGTTTACTAGGAGGTGACATAATATATAAATCTATATCTAAGAAGTATGTGGTTTTAAAAAAAAATAGAATGAAATTAGAAAGAAAAGAGCTTCCTTTTCAGATTTTTGTTTGTATAGATAAATGATAAAGGGTCCAGTAATTGAATGCCTATCTTTTCTATGGATCATTACATATGGTAAGAATCATTACTTAAGTACCAGCCCTGAAGTCAGGAAGACCCAGTTCAAATTTGACCTTAGAAACTTAATACCTCCTTGCTGTGTGACCCTGGGCAAGTCACTTAACCCCAATTGCCTCAGAAAAAAAAAGAATCATTACTTAATTGGCTACATGATCATATTTTACCAGTGCCACCATTCCATCAACCAAATTAAGTCTTAGAGAGATGAGATTAGGACCTCTCTGGATGAAGGGAGTACCTGTATCAGAATATCAGAATAAATAACAAATCATTGAAGTGTTAGAAGAGATGAATGATAAGATCTGATTCTGAATGATAATTTTCAGGATTCCTTTAACATTAATTTATTCAACAACATTCAGCAAGCATTTATTAAGCATCTGTTCTAGGCACTGGAGATACAAAGACAAAAACCAGAGTGCTTGCCCTGAAGGAATTGATAAATTTTTTTGGGGGGGAGGGGGTCAGGGAGGGAAGAAAGGGCAGTATATATAAATAAAATTAAATACAAACTCTATACTAATTTTGAAAGAAGGCACTAATAATTGGGCTGGGCTTTCTATAGGAGGATGATATTTCAACTAAGCTTTGAAGGAAATTAAAATATAACATTGCTTAGCTTTTTAAAAATGTAATTCTAGCATTGGGCATGCAGTAAATCATAATCCATTCAGAGAGTCCTAATAAAAGAATTTTAAATTGGGATCTTTGACCAAATACAGAATCTTCATTTCTTATTTCAATTCAAATATTGAATTTGAGTTGCTAGCCCAATTACCTGGAACCCTTCAAGCACTGAAATACTGTTTAAATCAAGATATAAAAAGAATTAACCAAAAACTCATTATTTTATATGGCAGTTTTTATAACTGTACCAAAAACATGCTGAAGTGAATGCCTTCAAATGACGTAAGAATAAGTAAACAAAAAATAACAAGAAGACTATTGAGATGTTTTAAAAGTAAAAAGATTGAAATGTAGGAGAAAACTTTAAAAAGTTATTGGCTGAAATAAGGTACAGATATTTAATTTGTCATTTTCAATTGTTATACTTTTCTTACACTTATCAGCAGCAAAATTTGCTGTTTTTTTACTCAACATATCAAAAACAGAACTTAAGTCCTTACTTTTTCCTTTGCAACTTATTTCTAGCCAACCAGGTTTACTGCCTCTGAAGTTAATCTTTACTCCTTGCTAAATCTTGCAATTCCATAATATCTTTGAAATTTGTCCTCTTCTTTTTTCTTCATAGGTCTAGCATTCTAGTTCAGTTCATGATCTCTCACTTATTTCCTGTTCTACCATAGCAGCCTCTTAATTCCTCTTCCTACCCCAAATACTTCATCTCCCCGATTTAATGATCCACAAAGTTGCCAATGATCCCCTTAAAGCACAGCTCTGACCATGTCATTACCCTGCTAAGAAAGCTCCAATAAATTTCTATTACTTCAAAGATAAAATACAAATTCCATTTGTTTGGTATTTAAAGATTTTCATATGGCTCTGGACTGGTTGGCTATGCTAAAAAATGGAGTTTAAATCTTTTTAAAGGAATTCTTTGGAGTTAGAACAATTGTTTTATAATTTAATTATCTGTTATTCTTTTTTTTTTTTTTGCTGAGGCAATTGAGGTTGTGACTTGCTCAGGGTAACACAGCTAGGGAATGTTAAGTGTCTGAGACCAAATTTGAACTCAGGTCCTCCTGACTTCAGGGCTGGTGCTCTATCCACTGTGCCACCTAGCTGCCCCCATATTTTAATTATGTATTAATATATACACATTATATATGTGTACATACTGCCATGTTATATGTATATGTATGTATAATGCCATATTATGTTTCCTGGTATATGGCATGTTACTCTTCTTGACATTCTATACAATGTAGCCAAATTGATATATTTGCTATTTCTCAAACACACATTTTATCTATAGTGTCTAAGCCTTTCTATAGATTGTCTTCCATCCTTGGAATGTAATGTATGTCCTCCTCACTTCTGCTCTTAGAATTCCTAGCTTCTTTCAAAGTTCAGTTCATATTTCACTTCCTAAAGAAGGCCTTTTTAAATTCCTCCCTAGGTTCTAATAATGGCTTCCACTCCCTTCTGAAATTATTTTGTATTTATTTGTATATATTTTGTATTGTTATCTGTGCATTTGCTGTTTACTCATAGTAAAATGTGTGCTTTTTGAGAGAAGTTACTTTTTTTTTTCAGCCCCAGCCCGATATATATTAGAGGTCTAATAAATGACTAATAATCTCATTCTCACTCACTGAATAAATGTATGTGTATGTGTGTGTGTGTGTATTTTGAATGTCTGTAAGCACACAGACACAAACATATACAATCTAATACCTGCATTTTTTTTTACAATTTTAGGGGGGATCATTTATTGCTAAGCTTTATCTACCATATCATAACAGTATTCAATGATTTGAATAGTTGAGGCTTAAGCTACTAGAGGAATTAGAGTTCAAATCTTTTTTAAAGAAATTTTTTGGAGCTATAACAATTGTGTTGTATTTATTTTATGTGCATAATTGTATATGAGAGAGTATACAATACATATAGTCTACATAACATTATGTATGTATGCATATATGTTTTTGTATACACATACATATACATGGTTGAAGTTATAGCTTTAACAATTAGGAAATAGGGAAATGGGGACTAGACCTATCATTTCATTGGTACTGGGAAATACTGGAAGAGAAAAGTTTCCCTGCCAAGGCAAGTAGTCACCTTTTCTACAACTTAAAGACTTAAGAGAATTACATAGAAGACCAAGGGAAGCAATGAACAGGGCTACAAAGCCAGAAAACATTGCAGGTAAATTTGCCAATGAGAGGTAGCACTAGAAAATGGATAGGAATAAAGAAAAATTGGCTTTAAAACCTGCCACAGATAATTACCGCCCATGGAACTCTGAGCAAGTCACTTAATCCCTCTATGTATGTTTCCTCATCTTTGTTGGCCTAAATAAATTCTCTTCCCTCTCTAACACCATGATCCTATGCATTTATAGTTCTGAGACGAGCACTCTTTCTCTCTCCTCCTTCTCCCCACTAAAATCACATCTCATTGAAAGGTAGGATGGTGAAGTAGAAAGATCACTCAATTTGGAGTCTAAGAGCTAGGGTACTGATCTCAAATCTACCACTTTCTACCTACCTTGCCTTGGAGTATAAAAATAAATTAATTAATAAAAAGTTTGATACCTTAATATTAAAAAAAGTTAAACTGACTTTGAAAAAAACACGGTATTATATACTATAACAGGGAATTGACCATGGCTATTGATTAAGTACTTTTGACTATAACAGGTCAGTCTTTAAGTAGACTTACACATGTGAAGTATGATGTATGTTTTAGAATTGTAAGTCATTATAAGTAGTTATAATGAAAAAGTATATTTTGAATATCAATATGCCAAAGGTAAAGAAAAGCTATTTTGTGTATTTCTTTAGATTACTGATTTACTATATCTGCTGACTTGAGAACATTACTATAATGTTCTCAAGTCAGCTTATTTGCCTATGTTTAAGAGCACCTTAGAATTAGAAAATTGCAGAATGTTCAATAATCCCAAATTGCTTTATTAGATACAAGAGATGTACCCCAACATGTGCACATACAACCACAGCATATTTTAAATGACAAAATTCATCTGGTGATATTATATAACTATGGTTCAATAAACTCACCACCATGAAGAATCATAGGTGAGGGTTATCCAAAGGGTAAAAAATGAAAAACACAGGAGGCATAAATAAGCTATTATATTTTATAATTACTTTACGATAATCAATTTAGAAAATGCATTATTTAGGATATGTGCGTTTGAAAAAAAAAGAAAAAAAGAAATGCAGTCTTCAGGTTAGGTAAAGTAAGGAAGGGAAAAGAGATGGTGCCATACAAGGGGAAATGAAAAACAAACAAACAAACAAAAAAAACAAAAACCTAAAGGAAGGCCTCCATTGTGTGGTAAAGGTCTTCTATGAAGTGTTCAAGTGAAGACATGGACAGAAACTATACAGGATGCATTGACATCTACATTTTCAGAGGGAATAAATATAATGGGACCCATAAAAACACTAAGATTAAATTAAATACTGCACTGTAAATTTAATGTAAAAATATAATATACAAGGAAAAGCAAGTTTCCAGAGGGCAGACTTTTTTTTTTCTTGCATCTCTATCATTTATCACAATGCCTATCTGGCACACAATAGACAAATAATGCTTAATAAATGCTTGCTGCAAATTTTTCTTTAAGCTAATGTTAAAAGCATCTAAATATAAGTGAATATTAAAAATAAATAATATTCTCACTATTTTTACATTTGCAGTTCTGGGAGTTTCAAGCACTTTGTCAGGGCTTAAGTAATTTTGAGGTCACAAGATTATAGTTTTCTGAACTACTGCTTTAATACCCTGTTTATTTCCCTAAGATTTCAAAATTGGACGGGTATTAGAGACTATCCAAATCATAGCCTTCATTTCATAGATGAGGAAGTTGTATAAGTAGTTGTATAAGCTGGAATGAAAACCTCAGATTCTCCTGACAACTGCTCCCATAATCTTTCCAGCATATGATGTAGAATATTAGAGTCTTGAAATTAAATGATTTGAGAAAATGACATATCCTGGTGATCTTTTATCTATTAAAACCTTCATTACTCTTGACTTTCTTTCCTCAGAAGATATTAGTTAATAAATCACAAAAATACTCACCTAAAAGAATTGGATAGTCATTGACTAAAAGGTACCTTTGCAGTAGAATCAGGAATGATTAAGGGAAAGGATGGAAGGGGAACAAGACAGAGTGTTCATTACTCTTTGGATCTTGCAGAGCATTTTCCTCACAATAACACTGTGAAGTAGGTATGATGAGATTTTACTTTAAAGATGAAGAAAGACAAATCCAAAGAGAACAATTCACTTGTCCACATGGCAATTTGGAGATGAGACTCAAACAAAAATTGCCAAGGCCATTTTTAAGACCATAACATTTTCAGCTAGGTCAAGAAAAATAGGTTACAACACTACTTATGGCTGCAGAGAACTCAAGGTGTCCCAGAATAGATCATAGTATCTATAGATTTAGAGCTATAAAAATGCCTTCCAAGTCATTTAAATCAATTAGGGTCTATAGAATTTAATGCATTGTTTTACTGATCAGTATCCAAAGACATAATAGGATTCATTCGAATCCAAGTTTCCAAATCAGCATGTCTATCATAGTGCCATTATAAACTCAAAATTTAGGTAATAGCAAAATATATCAGCAAATGACATAGCAGCTTTATTTGTTTCAAAATCATTTTCATATTTCTTTTTAGCCTATTCAAACTGTCAAAAATCCTAAAGAACACAGAGCAATAATGATTAGATGGCATTATACATATGATTATTATAATGTAACAAAGAATCAAATTAAGCTAATCAACTATTAATAACTGTTAGACCTTAGACCAATAACTATTTGAGTACTTACCAGAATACCATAAGGCTCCAGTAATAGATTACACACAATTCTAAGGTCTTTTTGATGTAAAGGCAACAATTAAAAAGATCATATATAATAAGATTTATGAACCCACCAAGGATACTGTATGTACTGGAGGATAGTTGGACAGCAGAAATAGTGAGTAGGGTTATCTAGATGCACATTTGCATCAAGGTGATACAGAAAACACTTTGAATTGCAGCATGCCATGTCTGATGAATCTCTGTGGGATCTATTTTAAAGGGTATTTTTGTTTCAGAGAGTGCTAAGGAGAGAGGCAAGCAGAAGGTAGAGGGAATAGAAAGAGATGAAAAAACAGATGAAGATAGAAAAAAAGAGTAGAGAGAGGGAAGAGGAAACAAAGAGACAAAGAATGAGGGAAAAAAGGGGAAAAAAAAGAAATAACAGGGAAGGGTGGGTGAATAAGAAGGAAAAGAAAGCCTTCTCACTATCAAGGTCAGGAATCAGATACTAAATGGTACAACCATTTCTTCTATCACAAACTCTCAGTTGCAGAGATTTAGGAACAAAAAAAGACCTAGTGATTATTTAGTGAGTTCCCCTCACTAAATCTGCCTTTAAGAATTTTTATCCAGCAAGGAAGGTTATTAATTGGGAACTGAAATGTTCCTTCGCCAAATGAGCTGATCCACATAGACCCATGTTCATTGAGCAGTTCAGGGACTCTGGACTCAGGGACTCAAAGAATTTATGTTATCTTGTGGTATCCTCAGTCTGAAAAGTTCTAGGACTCTTCTGGAGTTGTTAATGTTGATAGACTTTTAAGAGGATTCACTGTCCGCTTCTGATATTGTTAAATCTGTAAGACCATAGCTATAGAGCTAGAATGGACCTCAGAGCCCATCTACCCCAACCTCCTTTCTTTATAGATGAGGAAACTCATACACAAGGAGGATAAGGGACTATAGTCACACAGGTGCTGAGTGTCACTGACAGGATATGAACACAAATTTTTGATTCCAGACTTTGCCCACTATATCATTCAACCTCTGGGCTAAGGGGAAATGCCTGAGAGAAGTAAAAGTTTGAATATTTCTGAGGTGTATCAGATGTGCCAATTATGTTGATGTGGGGATGCCAGTCTGAACCAGGGTTGGGGGTATCTAAAATAACTGATTGAATCAATTATCTAAGACAACAGATATGAACACACGACAAAGACTATAAAGTTGTGAATGATAAGTTCCAGGTGAGTAATAAAGATTTAAGCTATAGAATTTCAGAGGAAGAGACATCTGTGTCAGGAGGTCTTCACAAAGGAAACAGGCTTTGAACTGTGTTTTAAAAGATGGATAGGTAAATGGGGGTGTAGATTCTATGGGATGGCACTGGAATAAACAATAACACAAGGATAGGAAAAGCAAAATGCAGTTATAGGACAGCAAGTAAGATTCACAGTTATGCAACATTTACATCCATTTTCTTAATTTATCTTCATAATCTTGTTATATATAAAAGTTCAGTATTCAAAGAAAAACAGTATAAAGAGCATTCAGGCAAAATAGAACAGGTAATAAAGAGTGGCATAGACTTCAGAGAAACCACAAGATCACAGATTTTGAGATGGAAGAGTCCTTAGAGGACATTTAGTCCAATGCTATATCAAATTCTCCATGTTACAAAAATATAAAGAAACAGAAGTAAACTTCGAACCCCATACTTCCTACTGCTTATATTTAGTAATTGTTTCTCTGTACTGCAAGTCAAGGATAAAGACTGAAGGGAAATGTCTTTGGATTGAAAATTAAGACATCACTGGTTACTTTAGAGAGGGAAAAAAGAAAATTGAATTTCGCTGAACTTTATTTTCTTTATGTGTAAAATGAGAGCATTCAACTAAATGTCCTCTAAGGACCCTTCTAACTCAACATCTATGACCCTGCTGTCTCTCTGCAATCTGTGACACTACTTACCACCTCTTTTCTTCTGGATTTGCTCTTCTCCTCTTGATTGCTTCTCTTTGTACTTGTCTGACCCCTATTTCCTTCCCAGGTTCATCCTCACCCTCCTGCCCCCCCAAAATAAACCAGAAGAGTATGAAGTCAGATTACAGAGTTTAACAAAAAATGGAAGAAATTAGTGTAGACTGTTTTTTTCTAAAAGTTTAGCAATGAAGTGAAGGAATAATTATAGATGGTATTTATATAGCAATTGATTTACATCATCTTACAGGATCTTCCACAATCTTGTAAAACAATAAACATTTATTAGGCACCTCCTATATATCAGACATTGAAGATACAAATACCAAGAATGTCATAATGTCTGTTTATTAAGAATTTCCATTCTAATAAGGAACTAGCTTGAAAGGACATTAGGAAAAAAAGGTTTTTTTTTCTGTTTTTGTTTGTTTTTTTATTATCCATTTTTTGTTTTTTGTTTTGAGACTAGAGACCTGAACACCCCAGTAGGCAGAAAAGGACTAGCAGAGAGGGAAAGATTGAAGATATTTTTGGGTGGGGAAGTAGGTATGGATGGATCATTTATGAAATGACATATGGATCTGAAGGAGACCAAGTTAATAGATTCAGAAAGACAATTGCAGGTTTCACCTTGGTGAATAGGAAGGTCAACTCATGCTCTAAGGCTGAGGTAAAAAAAATGATGAGGGAGAACATCAAGAAGTTTTGAAGTATACAAGAGGAGCTTTGAGGGATGTCATGATATATAATTTTAATTTCCCTCTCTCCTCAATAAACTAGAAAGCTTGGTAATTCAATGAAAGAAAATGTGTTAATAGATGCAGCTAGGGTTCTGAGAAAGAGGAGTTTTGAGGGACACCTGCAGTAAAAAGATAGGGAATTGATTTTCATTGTAAGTCTAATAGCAGTTAGAAAACATGAACTAGTAGTGGACCTAGCCAACTATTTTAGAACTTCTTCTGGAAGCATTCTGTATCTTGGGAAGAAGAATACAAAAGGTGAATGTTTGAGTAACTAATGAAGAATGAATAAAAACAGTCATCAAGGATTACTGATTCTTTAACAGGAGGGCAAAGGCAAGCTTGGGGAGACTGCTGGAGTAAAAGTATCTCATCTCTCCATTGTCCATCTTCTGACAGACTGGGGTCTCTAACTCTGTCTCTGGCTCTACATTAAATAACTTTCATCAAGCTACTTCATTTCCCTCAATTTCTGTTTAACAGTCTTTGATTCTGTATTCTGTGGAGGAAAGGATTTAGGGATAGAGGACAACACCTAGTTGACATGGTTTACTATGGTCAATTACAAAGGGAAGAATAAATTTAGAACAAAGGTAAAACATGAAGAAAATGGGATTGGATAAAGAAGATAAAGACCCCACTAAGGACAAAGAGCCTGTCCGTCAGGAATGAGGAAAGGAATTAAAAAAGCAGAAGGACATTGACTATCTTAGTCAGGAAATTCAGGGTTTAGGATCTTGGAAGTCCAATAGTTTGGGCTGTCAAAGGCTAGGTACAATCACCCTAAGGAGGTGGAATAGTGACAGAGTGAGGTTGAAGGTCACAGGATCTGAGAAATATTTCTAAGAGTTCTTATGACCCTATAATTGTCATTCATTTCAAATGCAATTGCCATGGAGGCCTTATCTTTTCAAGTTATCATTCTTGACTCCCATTATATTCTTAAAATACTTTGAACTTTTTGCTCCTTCCCCAAGTGCTACTCATCAAAATGAAGATATAACAACATAGAGCCAAGGGATAATCCATGTGTCTTCTGGCACTATCAAGCATGCCACTTTACTGTAACACATATTTTTTTTTCCCTGTCTTCTTACATATTTATGACATTCCCAGTGATCCTTGAAATGATATTAAGGAGGGGCAGCTAGGTGGGGCAGTGGTTAGAGCACCAGTCCCTCAGTCAGGAAGACCTGAGTTCAAATTTGGTCTCAGACACTTAACATTCCCTAGCTGTGTGACCCTGGGCAAGTCACTTAACCCCAATTGCCTCAGCAAAAAGAAAAAAAAAAAGATATTAAGGATCTGGTAGAAAAAAGAGCTATAGTAGAACAATCTGTTTTCCTTTCCACACTTGTAATTACAATCTGAGCAAACAGTAGCACTCAAACTACAACTGTGGTTTAAAATTTTAAGTCCTGATTATTTTCTGTTCTTTTAGAAGGATATGGCTTTTACCTGTCAAACAAGCAACACAGATGTAATACTGTTGCCATGGGAAACATTACCTGATCTCTGTAGGAATGTTTTATGGTTTCGGGAAGATTTTGAATTCAGATTCTTTTAGGATGATATAAACATGCAATACCATGATCTCCAAAGAACTGAAAAATAAGGATCATCAATGAAGAGACATTTGGTTGGGTTTGAACAGGATAAAATGAATTATTAAAAAATTACAAAGGTGAACCAAAGTAGAAAATGTTATCAAATAAATACATGACAAGAAAAAGATGGGCTTGTCAACTAGTAAGGAATGAATGACAAACAGACTGTGTGTTCCAATGCTATGCTTGAGCAATCAAGTGAAATTGAGGAAGGTACTTAGCATGTTGACATGGTGGATATGGACAGGAGTGGAACAGGATGGATAGGCATGGGAGCTGTATCACTGGAAGGAAGGCCCACATCGATTAAATCACTGAGAATTTGAGTATGCTTAAACCTAAAATGTGCATTTTAATCATTTAATAATATCAATGTTTTTCAACAATGTCATTTGCAATATATTCCTGACAAACATGAACAATTAGATGGCATGCATCATAAATCTCAATACTTTTTTTTCATTTACTGCTTTTCTAATGTTTATTGCTCTGATAGAGTCATTTTTCTTTGTTGTTAAAAAGCTTTCCTTCAAGGAATTATCCATGCATACTATTGTCTTGAGTTTTTATTTAGATTCTTCTCAGTTATGCATGCTCTCTTCTGAAAAAATGTCACAAAAATCCAATCATGATAAACTGCCCTGGTATTAACTACCCATGTATGTATGTAAAACCCCACTTTAAAAAAAAGAACACACACAAAAAAAACACAAAACAGAAACACACTGCAAGCATATTACTGTATTTTATGGCTAGGCCAACATTGTGCTTTTCATGATACATTTAAAAAAGGTAGAGGGGGAAGAAATACTGGAATAGAAAACAACAGATGAAATGTGATTAGGGCTTTAAAAGGTAATGCGGTTGTAATAGGCTTTTTTTAATTGCAGCAAAAGATGGCACCACATACAAATTATCTCCCCTGAACAGAGAAATTTTGCAGTTCTCTAACATTAAGCACTTCATTAGTGTATTTTCTTCCCTTTGTCATCTGTTCTGATTTTGATTCCATTTATTTAAAAAAATGCACTATGGAAAAAAAAAATGTCAGCCTTACTTGACACTCATGATGAAGCCTGGTACAGAAGACAGGAGTGCGGGAGACTTCAGATCTGTCTTCAATAAATCATATCTAAAATAACCCAGACGTTTCCTTCTTGCCACCCAAACCAGCCCGGATTGTGCCCATGCCCCACTGGCTGGCCGCAGAGCACACCATGATTCCAGCTTGAGGCTCCACTTCTGGTTTTAGTAACAGCCGGGAGCCAGGCGGGGAGACATAAAAAAGAAAAAAAAAAAAAACAGGAGAAAGAAAGAAAGAAGAAAAAAAAAAAATAACCCAGAAGCAAGTGGCACCAGACTGTGGCCTTAGGTGATTTGATCTTCCGCTTATGAAGACCAGGTCGTTCCCAGGACTACTCGACCAAGATGGCAAATGCCATCAGGCAAGAGCTAGTCATCTGACACTGACTAACCTCCCACCCTCCCTTGGGTAGCTCTCCTCAGCCTCCCATCAGGACCCCTAGCATCTTCCTCTTCTGCCCTTCCCCCCTCCTTGCAGCTCCAGCGGAGGCAATGAATGGAGCGCTGCAAAAATGTCTTGGTGGGGGCTCGATCTGAGCATGCTCCGTAGCTCTGGGATCTAGGCAGGAAACACAGGCACTGCACACACCCACGTTAGGGCGCGCCAGTCCTCTCGCTTGCTCGCTCGCGCCCCTCCCCCTATACGGTCACCCCCCACCCCTCCTGCTCCACCCCAAGATGCAGAGGAAGGAGAAGGTGGGGGCGGGGAGGAGACAAGGGCTTTTTAGAGCGCGTGCGCGTGTAAGGAACCTCAGGAGCCACCATCTGCTTCTTAGGCCCAACCCCCACTTGCTACCTCCCCCTCCCCCCAAACCCCAGCAGCAAAATCAAGTTCCTAGCCTCTTGGTGCCTCGCGACCGACCGACGCCCAGGGCACCATGGCCTTGCGGGCTCCCGGCCTGGCTCCTGCGCCTCTGCTGCAGCCGGTCACCCACCTGCTCTTTGACATGGACGGCCTCCTTCTGGGTGTGTAACTGCGGGCCGTCTCCCGCTAAGGCTGCGGCGCAATGGGCTTTCTCTCTCTTTCTCTTTCCCTCTCTGGCAGCCTTGGAGGGGGAGGGGTACCGAGACTGGAGCGGGGAGGGGGCCGCGTGGGGGCAGGTCAGGGGATTCCGCCACCCGGACCCGGCCGCGGGCTGCCCGCGCAGCCGCCTTTCTCCGCGCCCATCCAGCTGTCGGTGGGGTGGACTCACTGCAGCTTGTCACGGGCTGGGGAGGAGGAGACCCTCTACGTTTCCACCCCCTCTGTGGCCGGGCTGGCCCGCTGTCCCCCGCGTTCGTTACCGAGTGGAAACCCTAATGTCAAGGAAGCAAACTGCCCTTCCTCCTGGATTGCTTCAAGGGCAGGCAGGGGGAGGTCCTAACCTAGGTGACTTTTTTAGGGAAATGGATGTCCCCAGAAGTCCCCATCCAAGCCCAAAGTACACCTTGTTTCCAGTCACCAGAACTGCCCTGTTTAGGGCAACTATGTGTCAACTCAATCAAATACGAGGAATATTTAATAATGATAACAATCCATAGCATTTGTATAGCACACATCACATGCCCTGGCATTCATACAGCCACACTGGGAATGTAGGTATCAGTATCCCCATTTTACAGATGAGGAAACTAAGGCAAACAGGTTGTGACTAATTCAGAGTCACAAAGCTGGAAAATAACTTGAGATTGGATAGCTAACATTTATGTAACGATAATAGCTAACATATGGTGTTTGCTATATGCCTGACACTGTGCTAAGTCCTATACAATTATCTGTTTTGAATCTCACAACAACCCTGGGAAGGAGATGTTATTATTAACTCCCATCATAAAGATCAGGAAAAGAAGTTAAGTGACTTGCTCAGATACCACAGCTAGAAGTGTCTGAGGCCAGATTTGAACTCTGATCTTCCTGACTTTATTTAGGCCTGATATTCTATCCACAAAATGACTTTAATGTGGTTAAAATTATACAGGGCATCCTAGTAATATTTACAGAGTTGTAAGGCAAAAGGTGTTCTAAAAATCTTAGTTCTTTTGAGCTCTTACAGCTCTTAAAACTACTACAACTTTTATATAGTTCCCACATATCCTGAAGAGTCTCAACTGTCTTTTTAAAGCTAGTGATCATATGTGCTGAACTGAAGGCTAAGCAGTAGATTTTCCAGGAATAACGATTCAGAAGCTCATTTTCTTAAATTAAACAAACTTTTATTAAGCTTACTATGGACCATCTGAGATCATAGGGTTTATGGCAGAAAGAGACTTTATTGGTTATAGCTATTCCATGCTGCTAGTGACACCCCAAAAGTCAAATAGTTAAGGAGTAACAGAGCCAGGACAAGAACTTTGTTTCCAGTTCCCTGTTTCCAGTTCTGCTACAGAGCACTTTAGTTTGTGCCCAAGAGCATACTGGTAAATGTTCAGCAACTAGCTCTCTTAGAGGAGGATTCATATCCTGCAGCCTGCTTACTTTATGCTGCTAAGCATATCATTTAACCTTTAGATCCTGTTTTTTCAAGAATAGCTCAATAAAATTTAAGTTCCTTGAGGAAAGGGACTGTGTTAAATTTTATCTCTGACTTGAGTACTTTGCCCAAAGGAATAGTGACTGAACCTGTGTTTTCACTGATGTTGGGAGCTACAAGTAAGGAGCCACTCCATCAGTACAGATCATCATTTTCTCTGTAACTGAATCTTGGAATCATACTGGGTCACATAGCTAGTATATATGTCCAGAGGCAAGTCTTGAACCACTCTTCCTGGTTTCAAGTCTGGGCTCTCTATGCCCTGTGCCAGGATACTTTTCTACTGTCTTCATTGTAGATATTTAGTAAACATCTGTTGAATTCATTTGAATTGGAAAATGATGTAGTTGGATTGCATGTTCTTTAAGGGGAAAGAAGAAAAGTATTTATATATTACCTAATGTAGTCCAGGTGTTTGTTTGTTTTATAAATATTCACTTGATCCTTATAAAATTCCTTTGAGGTAGGTGCCATTATTTCATTTTACAGATCAGAAAATACAGGCAAACAGAGTTTGTCACTTGCCCAGATTCTCATAGCTAATAAGTATCTGAGGCTAGATTTGATTTCAGATCTTCTTGATACTAGCTCCCATTTTCTACATTAGGGTTAGCAGCCTCTAGAGTTTGATTCAGCTCAAATCTCTTGTTGAGATGCAGTGTGACTTGATAGGTTATATAGCTAATCAACTAATAATGAGTGTCAGAGCTTACATTAAAATTCCTCTCTCAGTATTCTTTCTGAAATGTTATGGACATACACTGATAAATTAGAAAATCATCCTTCGTAGACATACACGTACTCTAGGAAATCTTTAGAATTTAGGTAAACAATTGAGTTGGCTATTAATTACACATATTCAGCAGCCCAAGAAATATCTGAACCACATGCTCCTGTTACAAAAGTGTTCTATAGCCTTTGCTTGAAGACTTATAAAAAGGAAAACCACTTCATCCTGGTCTATCAGTTTAAAAATTCTGATCCTAAGGAGGAAAACAAGGTAAAATCTATTAAGATAATGTTAATAATATAAGAAAAAAGCCATATTAGCATATGCATATATATATATAGAGAGAGAGATAGACATACTTCATCATGTAATCTCTGGCATACCTATATTTGTTTAATTTTTGCCAACAATATCCTTTCAGTTCTTTGTGATACCATTTGGTCTTGTCAAAGATATTAGATTGATTTGCCATTTCCTTCTACAAATGAGTAAACTGAAGCAACAGGGTTAAGTGACTTGCCATAGTCTAGTAAGTGTCTGAAGCCATATTTTAGCTCAGGAAAATGAGTCTTTTGGACTCCAAGTCTGGCATTCTATCCATTGTACTATCTAGCAGCCTTTTACAGGGGCATTTTTGCCTTGTGCTGCTTTTAATCACATTTTAGTGAATTTTTTTCCCAGATGCCACTCCATTCCCTGCTTAGAGTGAGGAGGGGACTTTTGCTTGCTACTTTAAATGATTATATCCATATATGATTTGCCCATCTGACCCTTGGTGAGGAGAGCAGAGCCTGGGAAATACTGGGAGAATGATTTTTTAACTTTGTAGTTTTTTCACTCTGAGGTGAAAGAAAACAGATGCTTGGGAGAGAGGAACAGTAAGAGTACAGGCTTTCCAGCCTCAACATGTGTAGCCTACATCTAGACATCCCCACCAAAATAAATAAGCTATTGCCTCTATGTTCTTCGAATTTTTAATACAACATGCCCCTCTTACATTTTACCACCTACTTATGCTACTGGTACAACTCATTTTTTCCTGCTGGTTTCTGGCATGTGTGTCAAACGTTACCAGTTTTTGCTTGAAACTTTAATTTTACAAACAAATAAACAAAAGAACAAATCTAGATTATAACCTGTTGTACTCTTACATTTTGATGACTTTTTTTTTCTTTGTGTGTGTGTGTGTGTGTGTGTGTGTGTGTGTGTGTGTGTGTGTGTGTTTAGTCCACAAAATGCTAACTAACTTATATAGTTTTTTAAGGTATAATTCTGATGAATATGATTTTTTTATTTTTTCCCCCTAATCAAGGGGCAAAATTTATTGTAATTAATGCCATTACAAAGCCTGCTGAATTTCTAAATTTTAAAGTTTAAAAACCAATCTCTATGTGCCTCAGTTTCTCTGGTATTACAGTCGTGTTTGGAAGAGTCCCCCATCTCTATACAGGTTAAAAACAGGCCTCCATAGGGCCTTTCCTGATCTCCAACAAGAAGTTTTCTCTTGTTCTCCAGATAAATCTGGAGATAGAGGGTCTGGGGTTTTTATTTTTAAGCATTTAATTTTCTCTCTCTTCCAATTTCTCCAACCCCAATGAGCAGCAAAAACAGAAAAATTTAAATCCTTATAACAAATACTCATACTCAAGTAAAGCCAATTCTTATTGGCCATGACCGAAATGTTGGTTTTTAGTTGTTCAGTGCCAACTTTCTATCCGCCTCTATTTTTCCAAGTCTGTCTAAGTTAATGTTTGTTGTTTACATGACACCATCTGGAACATCAGCTGCCATTCCCTTTTCCTTTTGCTTTCAATCTTTCTCAACAGCAGTCTTGTCCAGTGAATCCTGTCTTCTCATTATTTGGTCAAAGTAACCTTCAGCTTCAGTATTTCACTGTCTGATGAATACTCATGACCAAAAATGGAAGAATAATTACCAAAAAATTTTAGTAGTCCAAACACCCTCTTGGCTAAGATGAAAATAGATTCTTCAGAAAACATATTGAATCCATTACCTCTCTGTTAGGAGTTACCTTTGAGGCTAATGGTATATCTTTGCATGTTCAGACTTCCATTGTCTTTTAAAGTTCTTTTTATTACATTGCATTTATATTCTTCAGGTTCAACTTACTTCAGTCTACATCAGTTCATACAGGCCTTTCCAGTTTTCTTTGAAACTCACTTATTTGTATTGTCTTATTACCATAATAGATTATTATTATTATTATTATTATGTTCTTGGAAACCAGTACTTTCTCACTTCCACCTAGTTCATTATACCCCAAAGCCTTGAACTAAGTCTTTAACAGAATAAGTGTTTGATAAATGTTTGTTGAAGCCCTGATGAGGCAGTGAAAAGATCTGTAAACTAGGAGTCAGCAGATTGAGTTTTAAATTCTACCTCTGCTGCTAATTAGCTCTGTGACCTTAAGCAATTCATTTAGCTGCTTTGAGGATGGTGATTGAATTGTAGAACTTGTAATTTCCCCTATGTTCTTGAAATGTTGTGATTTGTTCAAAGAATGTTTATTAAATGAATAAAATTAGAAAATTGAGTGACATAGAGGGTGAGGGGAAAAGTGAACTGGACAAAAATAATCTGTTAAAATTGAGTATCAGTGACAAAATGACCTTGTAAATTTGGTAAACTTCATTCTTTTGGAGATTGTTTTCAAATGGCTTATGGTCTTTTAGTAATTCTTTTCTTTCTTTTTCTTTCTTTTTTTTTTTTTTTGATCAAGTAGCTTAATGTGTGGAGAATAATTACAAATAAGGATAAAAGTTTAAATTTTAAATTGTACATTTTTTAATGAACTTAAATTTTGTCACACTAATTAAACTTAAATTGCTATTCAAACAGACTTCCATGTTGCTATTGATTTTCTTTCCTGATTTTTCTTTTTACCTCTGCATATTGTAATTTTATTATTAGGAATTTTTTACTAAGTAAACCTGGTGTTACCCTGAGAAAACTAAGGGATGTTCATATTTTCTTCCTTCCTAGCTGTTGAGGTAACCCGTTTGGGTTTTGATGTCTCCTCTGAAAGAATTCAGGCTCAGACAGTCTCCAATCCAAGCAAAGATATTTTAATGAAATTTATGCACTCTATGGGCAGGGCTAACCTCTAGTAGGAGTCAGCTGCCCAGCTAAGCAAGACAAGGATTTTTATGGAGTAAATGATGCCCATTACATCACAAGAGATGTAAATTCTAAGGGTATAGAAGAGTTTGCTAGGGAAGGTACTAAAGTCTTGAAGGAACTATGACTGCAGTTCCTCAGAATGCATATAGTAAAAGCCCACTTAGGGGAATATTACTATGTGATAATTATATTATAATTAGCCTGACCATTATAAATTCACCCAAAGGAAAACAAAGAAACAAAGTTAGCAGGTGCATATTGGGGAAAAGATTAATTAAAGTCTGTGGTCTATATCTTGTTGGTGCTACTTATTTAATTTCTGTGGTATGTTTTGTGGTAACTGCCCTGTGATAACCTGCTAATGTGGTTACTGAATATGCTGGTCTGCTCATTGTTCTAATGAGATCATGAATAATGATTTCTGTGAGGCTCAGACTGGGAGCAAATTTGGGCTGAGGTCTTGGGCACAATCAGAATCCTATCATGGACACCTCATCTTTTGTTTAACTGCAGTCCATTATTTTTCTACGTAAATTTGTTTTGGAATCTTCAGTTTTCTTTGATTGATTGAAGCAATTCATAATCTTTATTAATTCTAATTTTTCTATTTTTTGTAACAATAATGTTACACAAAGGAAGAAAATAACTATGAAATATACTACTTATCAATACCCAGGCTGCTTTTTAGCTCTAATTTTTAGACGTTTTGGTCACGTATTTTAACAGATTACTTAGAAGTGTAATAAATAAACTCCTTGTACCTAGCATACACAGGACAGGACTTTGTACAGGAATTTTATACTAGTGGGCCTTGAAGTTAATTGTAGGACACATTTTTAAAAAGTCAAAACAGACCATTTTATTGTCTTTCCTTTCTGATTTTGTATCATTGCTGAGTTGTCAGTCCATTGCCTCTTGTTTGGTTATATTCTGGAAGATCTGAGTTCAGATCCTCTTTCAAACATTTACTAGCTGTGTGACCTTCCACAACTCAATTAACCTTTCTTAGCCTCAGATTCATCATTTTTAAAAGGGGAATTGGGGGCAACTTGATGGCTCAGTAGAATGCTAGGCCTGGTACTCAGAGAAAGCTCCGACTTCTAATAGAGCTTCAGTTATTTATCACCTATGTGACTCTGGCCAAGACCCCTGTTTGCCTCAGTTTTCTCATCTGTAAAAATGAGCTGGAAAAGGAAATGTCAAACCACTTATCTTTGCCAAGAAATCTCCAGGAGGAGTCATAAAGAGGCAAATATGACTGAAAAATGATGCAACAACAAAAAAATTGGAAATAATAATAGGGCCCAAATCACAGAGTTAATTTATAATTAAATAATAAAGTACTTTGTAAATCTTAAAGCACTTAATGAGTGCTAGCTATCATTGTCATCATCACTTTTATATAATTCACTTATTGATTGACAGCTAACCAGAAACAAAATGCAAGAATCCTTTCTAATGTAGTAGAAGAACAATTTGCATCTTCAGACTATTGGTGAGCCACATCCCCACTACCACTGGGAGGGAAATTCCACATATAGTTTTGGTTTTTCTAAACATTTTGATGTAATTAGAGCTTGCTAAAATATATACAATATGAAATAAATTTTTCTTAATAATTAATGTGGATACTACATTCCCATGATTGCAAAGAAGGGCTATCAAAAGAGCACTGTATTTGAGGTCAGAAAACTTGAGTTAAAATTCTCCCTCCATTACTGATGAATTGTGTACATTAGATAAAACACTTAATTCCCTTGGTTTACACCTGAGATGGATGGATTAGATGGCCTCTCAAATCCTTTCTAGCTCAAAATTTATCTTTTATTGCCTAAATAATAAAAGGCTATGGAAGATATGAAAAGAAGTAGAAATGTGATGCTGTTATATTTAATATTTGAGAAATCTTAAAAGGAGAAGAGTTGGAAAGAAGAAAATATCTAAATTTCCATAATTGTAAAAAAAAAAAACCAACCTCCAAACTTAAGCTTGACATTAATTCCTAGAAATAATCTTTACACATCATTAAATAATGGGTTTTGTTCTTGTGGATAAGAATGTCACCATCAAGTGATAGCTCTCTAGGAAATTTGGGAAAAGGATGAATGCAGGAGAATTTAGGCTATATACATGTATTTAAGAGATATTAAGACAATTAAAAGAGAATGTCTGGGCCTTGTGTCATGCTGATTTTTACCAGATTTCTTGTTTTCTTTCATTTAGTTGATCGATAAGCCAGAGAAATGATGTAAGCAGTGTGTTTCTACAGTTTTAGCAAGAAATAAGACATTTTTCTGGATAAGATGGCAAAAAAAAGGCTCAATACAGGTAGCTACCAATTTATCATTGAATTGAATTTAATGGCTTATCTATAACTATCTTATTACTTATTAATTCTTTAAATGGTTTTGGATTTACAGTCAGAGAATTTGGGTATGAATCTTGACTATCCTTTACTACTTGTATTGACCTGGGAGTAAATCACTTAATCTTCATGGACCTCATTTTCCTCATCTCTAAAGCAATTAATTATTTGCTTTTTCTCCTTTTATTTATCTATTTACTTTTTTTTTCAATAATAGCTTTTTATTTTTAAAATATATGCAAAGATAGATTTCAACATTCTGTAATGCTCAGGGAGAAACTGAGGCAGTATCACACATGGAAATTAGGTAATGCTTTATTGATGTTAATTGAGAGTTCAGAATACATAGCTATGGATCAGGACTGGTGGGACTCTTGTCTCAAAGCACGCAGTCCAGGCCAGGGACCAACACAGCCACAGCCATGTTAGCCAACTGAATACAAGGTACTCAGTAGCCATGTTAGCTGACTGAATACAAAGTACACAGCAGCTCCTTCAAGGAACTTCAAACATTATTATAGGGTCCTATAGCTCAGGGAGACAAAGAACTCATGAGACCAGATGAGCACATCTGGTGTCCAAGGAAACCATAAATTCAGTTCTGACAGGTTAGGGAGTAAGGAGCCTTGCCAAAGCAGACTACTTTGTCTAGGTCACACATAAGGGGGATGTCGAGGCTGGCCGTCTGGAGGTTTCATGATTACTTTGGAATGTGAGTCCAATTATTTCTGAAGGTCAGGAAGTGGGGATTGCTATTCTGGGACAGAGCAATTAAGGGAGACTGAAACAGCAATTAAGGGAGACTGATACTGCAACTGAGGGAAACTGAGACAGTAACGGAGGGAGACTGAGGCGCAGTAATGTACATATCTTAACCATTGTATGTATCCATTGTGTCAGTGCTTATACACCAATGTTTTACTTTAATCAACTGCCCCATGTTTTGCCATAACTTTCACCACCCAAGCTTATAATTTAAAAAAAAAGATGATCAATTCTGATGGACATGGCTCTCTTCAACAAGCAAATGTTTCAAACCAGTTCCAATTGTTCAGTGAAGAAAGCCATATACACCTAGAGAGAGGGATTTGAAATGTGGACCACAACAATAACATTTTCATGCTCTCTATTGATGTTTGCCTACATTGTGTTTCCTTTCTCTGATTTTTTTCTTGTAGATATGATTTTTCTTGCACTACATAAAATAAGTGTCGAAATGTGTATACATATTCGATTTGTCAAGTATTTTGACATAATTAGCATGCAGTGCATTTCCTGCCATCTGGGGAAGGGGTGGGGACTAGGAGGGAAGGATTTGTAATGGAGAGCTTTGTGAGGGTCAATATTGGGGAATTGCCCATGCGTATATTTTGCAAATGAAAGCCTTTAATTAAAAAAAAATGAAAGGCAGCAAAATATTCTATGCAGATTTTTATTATCTATTAAATTCCCTTTTGGCAGTAATTTAAGTGCCTGGTATATAGTCCTTGATGATCAAAGCCTGTTGGTTGATTAATTTCTGTGTTGTAATTATTTGCATTGAATAGCTAGGACTTAATTAAAGGCAATGTTAATCAAATCATGAAGAGAAATTGATAGCAAAACTGTAAACCTTAAGATTTCTATGCCTTTCTTTCAGACCTAAGTAGATCTAACAAAACAAAAACCACCACAAAAGCAAGGAAGTTAGAGGAAACAGTGAAAGAAACTGCTACTCTGGGCTTAAATCATCTAACAAATGAGAGTTAATTAGGGAAATTATGAAAACCTTTCTTAAGAATAACTATTTCACTTAAGTTTGCTAACAGCCAGGGAAAGGAATGTTGAGCATATTCAGAGGCATACACTATGACTTCAAATTCAGAAGAAAAGTAAGTATGAGTCTTTAAAAGGAAAATGAAGTCAAGAGATTGAGATGGTGTCTAAAAAATGAAATTTTAATAGTAGTCAAATAAACGCCTGCTGGCTAAGACTAAGAAAAGGGGAACTTGGGCAAAAAGACCTAAGTGAATATATAGCATGTTCTTTATTGAATTCAGTTTTTAAATGCTCAATTTAAAACAAATGAATTTAGAAGGAACAATCTATAAGCAGTGGCAGATAGAAAAATTTCAAATTAATAATTTCTTTCTTGGTTTATTGATAACATTGACAGAAGATCAAAAAAATCACAACCATTCAATTCCTATTTTGCTTCCATCTGTTTCAAAGATAGTCTAGATGATCTCTACATGTTGGTCAGTTTTAAAAAGCATATATTCCTTTTTTCTTCAATTGCAAAAGCCAAATGAATATTGCAAAGAGGGAATTGATTGCACTCATTAGAGGATTTAATAAAAGAGCATTTTACTGTTTTACTTTTTTTAATTGTATAGCTTCAGATGTACTGAAAGAGCTTATGGATATTATTTCAGAACTACCTTAGGGGTAAGATGAAAAATCCTGGAAAACAGGCTCTAAGAGATCAAAGATAGGCAGATGGTATCCTGATGCTCAGATGGTATAAAAGACTAAATTCAAGATATATGGCTTAATCCATTGCAGTCAGAATCAGGGTACTGTGATCCATTGGAAAAGAAAAGAGTTAAGCTAATTCACAAAACAGAAGCAATAGCAGAATGAATTGGAAACCAGAATCCAAAAAAATAATGTTGTATATAAGAGACATTTGCGACAGAAAAACACACAGAGTTGAAATGAAGGGTTGGAGCAGAGTATTATACTTCTGCTGAAGTGAAGAGATCAGGAGTGGCAGTCATGATGTCTGACAAAGCAAAAGCAAAATTAAATGTAATTGAAAGAGATGATTGGGAAAACTTCATTTTGCTAAGAGTTACTACCAAAGACAATGAAGTAACATAAATATTTTTTACAAGTTTCTTTTTAAAAAAGCATCATTTCACAAATATATAGGGGAGCAGCTAGTTGGTGTAGTGGATAGAGCACCAGCCCTGAACTCAGGAGTACCTCACTTCAAATTTGGCCTCAGCCACTTAACACCTGTCGGTGTGACCCTGGATAAGTCACTTAACCCCAATTGCCTTAGGGGGGAAAACCAACAACAACAAATATATAGGGATCTGAGTCAAATTTTTAAAAATAAGAGCCATTTCTCAATTGGTTAAGGGTCAAAGGATTTGCATGGGCAGTTTTTAGAAGAAAGCAAAGTTATCAGTAGGCATATAATAAAATGTTCAAATTACTGTTGATTACAGAAGGACCAGTTTAAACAGCTCTGAGGTACCAGCTCATACCTATCAGAAAAGACAAATGCTGGAGGGGAATGAGGCAAAACAGGTACATTAATGAATTGTTGATGGAGTAGTAAACTAGTCCAGTCATTTTGGAGAACGATCTGGAAGTATACCTAATGCACTATAAAATATTGCATATCCTTTGATCCATCAATAACACTATTATATCTGTATCCCAAATAAGTCAAAGAAAAAGAAAAATGAAATATATATATGTACAAAAATACTTTAAAAATAGCTTTTTATTTTTCCAAATACATGCAAAGATAGTTTTAAATATTCACCTTTGCAAAACCTTGTGTTCAAAATTTTTTCCCCTTCTGTCCTCCCACTCCTCTCCTTAAGACAGCAAGCAATCCAATATAGGCTAAACATGTAAGAGTTTTTGTTTTGTTTTTTTGGTAGTTACAAATGTTTTAATTATGATCAGTTGTGAAAGATGTGGTTAATTTGATTAATATAGTAACTCAAGACAGTTTTAAAAGATTCCTGATGAAAAATGCTACCTCTAGAGAGAGAACTCATGAACTCTGAGTGTAAATTGAAGTGTAAGTTTTTCACTTTTTTTTTCCTTTTTTACTGAGGCAGTTGAGGTTAAGTGACTTGCCCAGGGTCACACAGCTAGGGAATATTAAGTGTCTGAGACCAGATTTGAACTCAGGTCCTCCTGACTTCAGGGCTGGTGCTCTATCCACTGTGCCACCTAGCTGCCCCAGTTATTCACTTTCTTTATTTTTATTTGGCTTTTTTTTGGTGATATAATTATGATGGAAATATCTTATTTCTTTATAATTGATATATTATATACCTTCTCAATGGATTGGGGGGAGGAATGGGAGAGAAGAGGAGAATCTAGAACTGATAATTTAAGAAGAATAGGTTAAAAATAAATGGTAATTTTTAAAAAGAAAGGAAGGATGAAGAAGAGACACTTTTCCTTGGACTGCTCAGCCTTTGTACATGATTTCATCTTTATTTTTTCCACCGACAATTTGCTAATTGGACTAACTTCTCACTTATTAGTTTTCATTCTGTCCTTATCCAATGATAGCTTTTTTGCTCCTTCTAAATACATCCAAATCTTGCCTATTTTTATCTATCATCAGAGAACAGTAATCTTAACTATCATCATATTATGTTTCTCCTCTATCCAAACTCTAAATACATCTAAAACTAAAATCTTTTAACCTCAGTCTCATTTTTAAAAAATCACATTCCTTTATTTCTCAAACTCTGACATTTGACTTCATTAATTAACTAACCTTCCTCCATCAGTCCAGAGCACCTTTTCACTAGATGGTGAAAAGATTGTTATTTTCTCAGTGTCACACAATTGATGAGTGTGGATATTTGAACACATCTTCATTTCAAGATAAATCCAGCTCTCCAGCAATTAAACCATGTTGGCTCTGCAAGGTTGTCAGTTATTTATATATGGCAAAATTTAATGGATTTTCTCAGGCTTTATCCTTCTTGACATCTCTTCATCACTTGACACTGTTTAATACCTTCCCTTCCTAGAAATCCTCCATGGGTTGTTTTTGTTTGTTTTGTTTCAGAATTGATCACCATGTAATACTATTGTTGCTGTGTATGATGATCTCCTGGTTCTGCTCGTTTCACCTAGCATCAGTTCATACAAGTCCCTCCAGGCCTCTCTGAAATCGTCCTGCTGGTCGTTTCTTATAGAGCAATAATATTCCATAACATTCATATTTATTTATTCAGCCACTCTCCAATTGATGGGCATCCCTTCAGTTTCCAGTTTCTAGCCACTACAAAAAGGGCTGCCACAAACATTCTTGCACATGTGGGTCCCTTTCCCTCCTCTAAGATCTCTTTGGGATATAGGCCCAGTAGAAACACTGCTGGGTCAAAGGGTATGCACAGTTTGACAACTTTTTGAGCATAGCTCCGAATTGCTCTCCAGAATGGTTGGATCCGTTCACAGTTCCACCATGTTGGTGTCCCAGCCCTCCCACATCCTCTCCAACAGTCATTGTTATCTTTTCCTGTCATTTTAGCCAATCTGACAGGGGTGTAGTGGTACCTCAGAGTTGTCTTAATTTGCATTTCTCTGATCAATAGTGATTTGGAGCAACTTTTCATATGACTAGAGATGGTTTTAATTTCATCATCTGAAAATTGTCTGTTCATATCCCTTGACCACTTATCTATTGAAGAGTGGCTTGAATTCTTATATATATGATACAATTCTCTATATATTTTAGAAATGAGGCCTTTATCAGAACCATTAAATGTATAAAACTTTTTATTTACAAAAACATATGAGTGATTTTTCAACATTGACCTTTGCAAAAACTTGTTTTTCCCAAGCTTTTCCCCGCCTTCCCCCCACCCCCA